>RXID01019017.1:0-27828 GCA_005019695.1 Trichopus zeylanicus subsp. travancoricus
TGCGAAAATTAAGCCCTTTAAGGTTAAATATGAAATTTTATTTTTTCAAGAGCGAGATATGTGAAAATAAGGGTTTTGTAATCCAATCTGTGATTTTATTTTTTCAGATTATCAGGTTAAATATGTTTTTAAAATAGTTTACTTCTTTCAATTTTTTTTACCTAACGAGGTTCAATATGATGTTAAATTTTTTTGAAGTAAGTTTTCCATCCAAATTTTGAATTTTTTTTAAGAAGTATACGCAAGTAAATTAGAATTTTGAAAGGGACAAAAAATGATAGAAAATTTTTAAAAGTAGAGAAAACCATAAAACTCCCTAAAAGAATAGAAAGAAAATACGAAAAAAACCTCCCATGAAAGTTCAAAAACTTAAAAAAACCGATCAAAGTAAAAAAAAAAAAACCAGATTCATTAAATTTGCAAAAATTGTAGAAAATCGGTGAAAGTACAAAACATCACAAAAAAATCTAAAAAACCAGAAAATCATTGAAGTCTCAAAAAACCCATTAAACTTCATGAAAGCATAACAAAATCCCAGAAACTATAAAACGATCGTCAGAATTATATTTTGAATATGCATTTCATTCTCTTATGGGGTATATATGCGATAATTAAGATTTTGATGTTGAATCCTCAATATCATTTTCCACGAGGCATATCTGCTAAAAATATTTTTTAGGCAATTTTTCTCTTTCAATGCGGTTTTTCTTCAAAAATTAAGCCCTGTAAGGTTAAATATGAAATTTCATATTTTCTAGAGCCATATATGTGAATATCAGGGTTTTTTTAATCGAATTTGCCATTTAATTTTTTACGATATGAGGTTAAAAATATTGTTAAAATACTTTACTTCTTCCAATTTTTTACATTACGATGTTCAATATGTATTTTCATTTTTAAATTGAATTCTCCAAGCAACCTTGAATTTTTTTACGAGGTATACGCAAGTAAATTAAAATTTTTGAATGGGGCAAAAAATCAAGAAAGAACTTTCCATGTATAGAAAACCAGAATTTTCCCAAAGAAATAGCAAAGAAATATAAAAAAGCAACCCTTGAAAATTCAAAAACTTAAGAAAACCCCTTGAGAATGAAAAAAAATAGAAAATTCATTAAATTATAAATAATTATAGAAAATTGGTAAATGTACGCAATGTCACAAGAAAAACTCTAAAAGTCCATAAAATCATTGGAATCTCAAAAAATCCCCTTAAATTTCATGAAAGTATAAAAAATCCGACAAACTACAAAAAGATCATGAAAATTCTGTTTTAAATTTGCATTTCATTCTAATAAGGGATATATATGCGATAATTAAGATTTTGAAATTGAGTCTTGTATTTTAGTTTTCGAGAGGAATATATGCGAAAAATATTCTTTTAGGCAATTTTCCTCTTTCAATGAGGTTTATATGCGAAAATTAAGCCCTTTAAGGTTCATATGAAATTTTATTTTCTCAAGAGCCAGATATTTGAAAATCAGTGTTTTGTAATCCAATCTGGGATTTTATTTTTTCAGACTATCATGTTAAATATGTTTTTAAAATACTTTACTTCTTTCAAATTTTTTACCTTACGAGGTTCAATATCGTGTTACATTTTTTTGAAGTAAATTTCCCATCCAAATTTGAATTTTTTTAAGAGGTATACGCAAGTAAATTAGAATTTTGAAAGGGGCAAAAAATGATAGAAAATTTTTAAAAGTATAGAAAACCATAAAATCCCCTAAAGGAATAGAAAAAAAATACGAAAAAAACCGATGAAAGTAAAAAAAATAATACCAAATTCAAAACAACACGAAAAAAATCAAAAAAACCAGAAAATCATTGAAATCTCAAAAAACCTATTAAACTTCATGAAAGTATAACAAAATCCCAGAAACTATAAAACGATCATCAGAATTATATTTTGAATATGCATTTCATTCTCTGATGGGGTATATATACGATAATTAAGATTTTGAAGTTGAATCCTCAATATCATTTTCCACGAGGTATATCTGCTAAAAATACTTTTTTAGGCACTATTTTTCTCTCAATGAGGTTTTTCTGCAAAAATTAAGCCCTGTAAGGTTAAATATGAAATTTCATATTTTCTAGAGTCATATATGTGAAAATCAGGGTCTTTTGAATCGAATTTGTGATTTAATTTTTGATGATATGAGGTTAAAAATATTGTTAAAATACTTTACTTCTTCCAATTTTTTACATTACGAGGTTCAATGTGTATTTTCATTTTTAAATTGAATTCTCCAAGCAACCGTGAATTTTTTTCCGAGGTATACGCAAGTAAATTAAAATTATTGAATGAGGCAAAGAAATCAAGAATGAAATTTCAATCAATAGAAAACCAAAAAATTCCCAAAAAAAATAGCAAAGAAATATAAAAAAGCAACCCTTGAAAATTCAAAAACTTAAGAAAAAACCTTAAGAATTAAAAAAAATATAAAATTCATTAAATTATAAATAATTATAGAAAATCGGTAAAAGTACACAATGTCATAAGAAAAACACTAAAAGTCCACAAAATAATCGGAATGTCAAAAAATCACCTCAAATTTCATGAAAGTATAAAAAATCCGACAAACTACAAAAAGATCGTGAAAATTGTGTTTTAAATTTGCATTTCATTCTAATAAGGGATATATATGCGATAATTATGATTTTGAAATTGAGTCTTGTATTTTAGTTTTCGAGAGGAATATATGCGAAGAATATTTTGTTAGGCAATTTTCCTCTTTCAATGAGGTTTATATGCGAAAATTAAGCCCTTTAAGGTTAAATATGAAATTTTATTTTCTCAAGAGCCAGATATTTGAAAATCAGGGTTTTGTAATCCAATCTTCGATTTTATTTTTTCAGATTATCAGGTTAAATATGTTTTTAAAATACTTTACTTCTTTCAAATTTTTTCCCTCACGAGGTTCAATATGGTGTTACATTTTTTTCAAGTAAGTTTTCCATCAAAATTTGAATTTTTAAAGAGGTATACGCAAGTAAATTAGAATTTTGAAAACGACAAAAAATGATAGAAAATTTTTAAAAGTATAGAAAACCATAAAACTCCCTAAAGGAATAGAAAGAAAATACGAAAAAAACCTCCCTTGAAAGTTCAAAAACATAAAAAAACCGATGAAAGTAAAAAAAAATAATACCGAATTCATCAAATTTGCAAAAATTGTAGAAAATCGGTGAAAGTACAAAACATCACAAAAAAAAAATCTAAAAAACCAAAAAAACATTGAAATATCAGAAAACCCATTAAACTTCATGAAAGTATAACAAAATCCCAGAAACTATAAACCGATCATCAGAATTATATTCTGAATATGCATTTCATTCTCTTATGGGGTATATATGCGATAATTATGATTTTCAAGTTGAATCCTCAATATCATTTTTCACGTGGTATATCTGCTAAAAATATTTTTTTAGGCAATTTTTTTCTTTCAATGAGGTTTTTCTGCGAAAATTAAGCCCTGTAAGGTTAAATATGAAATTTCATATTTTCTGGAGCCATATATGTGAAAATCAGGGTTTTTTCAATCGAATTTGCGATTTAATTTTTTACGATATGCGGTTAAAAATATTGTTAAAATACTTTACTTCTTCCAATTTTTTACATTACGAGGTTCAATGTGTATTTTCATTTTTAAATTGAATTCTCCAAGCAACCTTGAATTTTCTAACGAGGTATACGCAAGTAAATTAAAATTTTTGAATGAGGCAAAAAATCAAGACAGAACTTTCAAAGTATAGAAAACCAGAAAATTCCCAAAAAAATAGCAAAGAAATATAGAAAAGCAACCCTTGAAAATTCAAAAACTTAAGAAAAACCCTTGATTTAAAAAAATATAAAATTCATTAAATGATAAAAAATAATAGAAAATCGGTAAAAGTACACAATGTCACAAGAAAAACTCTAAAAGTCCTAAAATCATTGGAATCTCAAAAAAGCCCCTTAAATTTCATGAAAGTATAAAAAATCCGACAAACTACAAAAAGATCGCAAAATTTCTGTTTTAAATTTGCATTTCCTTCTAATAAGGGATATATATGCAATAATTAAGATTTTGAAATTGCGTCTTGTATTTTAGTTTTCGGGAGGAATATATGCGAAGAATATTTTTTTAGGCAATTTTCCTCTTTCAATGAGGTTTATATGCGAAAATTAAGCCCTTTAAGGTTAAATATGAAATTTTATTTTCTCAAGAGCCAGATATGTGAAAATCAGGGTTTTGTAATCCAATCTGCTATTTTATTTTTTCAAATTATCAGGTTAAATATGTTTTTAAAATACTTTACTTCTTTCAAATTTTTTCCCTAACGAGGTTCAATATGGTGTTACATTTTTTTCAAGTAAGTTTTCCATCCCAATTTGAATTTTTTAAAGAGGTATACGCAAGTAAATTAGAATTTTGAAAGCGACAAAAAATGATAGAAAATTTTTAAAAGTATAGAAAACCATAAAACTCCCTAAATGAATAGAAAGAAAATACGAAAAAAAACCTCCCTTGAAAGTTCAAAAACATAAAAAAATCGATGAAAGTAAAAAAAAATAATACCGAATTCATCAAATTTGCAAAAATTGTAGAAAATCGGTGAAAGTACAAAACATCAGAAAAAAAAAATCTAAAAAACCAGAAAATCATTGAAGTCTCAAAAAACCCATTAAACTTCATGAAAGTATAACAAAATCCCAGAAACTATAAACTGATCATCAGAATTATATTATGAATATGCATTTCATTCTCTTATGGGGTATATATGCGATAATTATGATTTTTAAGTTGAATCCTCAATATCATTTTTCACGAGGTATATCTGCTAAAAATATTTTTTTAGGCAATTTTTTTCTTTCAATGAGGTTTTTCTGCGAAAATTAAGCCCTGTGAGGTTAAATATGAAATTTCATATTTTCTAGAGCTATATATGTGAAAACAGGGTTTTTTGAATCGAATTTGCGATTTAATTTTTTACGATATGCGGTTAAAAATATTGTTAAAATACTTTACTTCTTCCAATTTTTTACATTACGAGGTTCAATGTGTATTTTCATTTTTAAATTGAATTCTCCAAGCAACCTTGAATTATTTTACGAGGTATACGCAAGTAAATTAAAATTTTTGAATGAGACAAAAAATCAAGAAAGAACTTTCAAAGTATAGAAAACCAGAAAATTCCCAAAAATATAGCAAAGAAATATAAAAAAGCAACCCTTGAAAATTCCAAAACTTAAGAAAAACCCTTGAGAATTAAAAAAAATATAAAATTCATTAAATTATAAATAATTATAGAAAATCGGTAAAAGTACACAATGTCACAAGAAAAACTCTAAAAGTCCATAAAATCATTGGAATCTCAAAAAATCCCCTTAAATTTCATGAAAGTATAAAAAATCCGACAAACTACAAAAAGAACATGAAAATTATGTTTTAAATTTGCATTTCATTCTAATAAGGGATATATATGCGATAATTAAGATTTTGAAATTGAGTCCTGTATTTTAGTTTTGGAGAGGAATATATGCGAAAAATATTTTTTTAGGCAATTTTCCTCTTTCAATGAGGTTTATATGCGAAAATTAAGCCCTTTAAGGTTAAATATGAAATTTTAATTTCTCAAGAGCTAGATATGTGAAAATCAGGGTTTTGTAATACAAGCTGCGATTTTATTTTTTCAGATTATCCGGTTAAATATATTTTTAAAATACTTTACTTCTTTCAAATTTCTTACCTTACGAGGTTCAATATGGTGTTACATTTTTTTGAAGTAAGTTTTCCATCCCAATTTGAATTTTTTTAAGACGTATACGCAAGTAAATTAGAATTTTGAAAGGGACAAAAAATGATAGAAAATTTATAAAAGTATAGAAAACCATAAAACTCCCTAGAAGAATAGAAAGAAAATACGAAAAAACCTCCCTTGAAAGTTTAAAAACTTAAAAAAACCGAGGAAAATAAAAAAAAATAATACCAAATTCATTAAATTTGCAAAAATTGTAGAAAATCGGTGAAAGTACAAAACATCAGAAAAAAAAAATATCTAAAAAACCAGAAAATCATTGAAATCTCAAAAATCCCATTAAACTTCATGAAAGTATAACAAAATCCCAGAAACTATAAAACGATCATCAGAATTATATTTTCAATATGCATTTCATTCTCCTATGGGGTATATATGCGATAATTAAGATTTTGAAGTTGAATCCTCAATATCATGTTTCACGAGGTATATCTGCTAAAAATATTTTCTTAGGCAATTTTTTTCTTTCGAGAGTTTTTTCTGAGAAAATTAAGACCTGTAAGGTTAAATAATAAGTGCTATTTCTGGAGCCATATAGGTAAAAATCAGGGTTTTTTCAATCGAAGGTGCGATATTATTTTTTTTACGGATATGGCGGTGTAAAAATATTGTTAAAAATACTTTACTTCTTCCAATTTTTTTGACAATTTTACTAGGTTGCAATGTGTATTTTCATTTTAAAGTGAATTCTCCCAAGCAACCTTGAATTTTTTACGAGGTAATAACGCAAGTAAATTTAAAATTTTTTAAATGAAGGCAAAAAATCAAGACTAACGTTCAAATGTAATGAGAAAACTAGGAAATTCCCAAAAAAATAGCGAAAGAAATATAGAAAGACAACCGCTTGGAAATTCCCAAAAACGTAAGAAAAAACCCTGGAGAATTTAAAAAATGAATAAAAGTCATTAAATGATAAAAAATAAAAGAGAAAATCGGTAAAAGTAGACAGATGTCACAGAAAAACTCTAAAAGTCCCATTTAAAAAAAAAAAAACAAAAAAAAAAAAAAAAAAAAAAAAAAAAAAAACCACCTTATTTTCCAACAAAAAACAAAAAAATTTAATTTTTAAAAAAATTAAAAAAACCACAAATCATTGGATAGTCAAAAAATCCCCTTAAAATTCATGAAAGTATAAAAAATCCGACAAACTCCAAAACGATCGCGAAAAGTATGTTTTAAATTTGCATTTCATTCTAATAAGGGATATATATGAGATAATTAAGATTTTGAAATTGAGTCTTGTATTTTAGTTTTCGAGAGGAATATATGCGAAAAATATTTTCGTAGGCAATTTTCCTCTTTCAATGAGGTTTATATGCGAAATTAAGCCCGTTAAGGCTAAATATGAAATTTTATTTTCTCAAGAGCCAGATATGTGAAAATCAGGGTTTTGTAATCCAATCTGCGATTTTATTTTTTCAGATTATCAGGTTAAATATGTTTTTAAAATACTTTACTTCTTTCAAATTTTTTCCCTCACGAGGTTCAATATGGTGTTACATTTTTTTCAAGTAAGTTTTCCATCAAAATTTGAATTTTTTAAAGAGGTATACGCAAGTAAATTAGAATTTTGAAAAGGACAAAAAATGATAGAAAATTTTTAAAAGTATAGAAAACCATAAAACTCCCTAAAGGAATAGAAAGAAAATACGAAAAAAAACCTCCCTTGAAAGTTCAAAAACATAAAAAAACCGATGAAAGTAAAAAAAAATAATACCAAATTCATCAAATTTGCAAAAATTGTAGAAAATCGGTTAAAGTGCAAAACATCACAAAAAAAGAAATCTAAAATACCAGAAAATCATCGAAGTCTCAAAAAACCCATTAAACTTCATGAAAGTATAACAAAATCCCAGAAACTATAAAACGATCATCAGAATTATATTTTCAATATGCATTTCATTCTCTTATGGGGTATATATGCGATAATTATGAGTTTGAAGTTGAATCCTCAATATCATTTTTCACGAGGTATATCTGCTAAAAATATTTTTTTAGGCAATTTTTTTCTTTCGATGAGGTTTTTCTGCGAAAATTAAGCCCGGTAAGGTTAAATATGAAATTTCGTCTTTTCTTGAGTCATATATGTGAAAATCAGGGTTTTTTCAATCGAATTTGCGATTTAATTTTTTACGATATGAGGTTAAAAATATTGTTAAAATACTTTACTTCTTCCATTTTTTTTACATTACGAGGTTCAATGTGTATTTTCATTTTTAAATTGAATTCTCCAAGCAACCTTGAATTTTTTTACGAGGTATACGCAAGTAAATTAAAATTTTTGAATGAGGCAAAAAATCAAGAAAGAACTTTCCATGTATAGAAAACCAGAAAATTCCCAAAAAAATAGCAAAGAAATATAAAAAAGCAACCCTTGAAAATTCAAAAACTTAAGAAAACCCTTGAGAATTAAAAAAATATAAAATTCATTAAATTATAAATAATTATAGAAAATCGGTAAAAGTACCCAATGTCACAAGAAAAACTCTAAAAGTCCATAAAATCATTGGAATGTCAAAAAATCCCCTTAAATTTCATGAAAGTATAAAAAATCCGACAAACTACAAAAAGAACATGAAAATTCTGTTTTAAATTTGCATTTCATTCTAATAAGGGAGATATATGCGATAATTAAAATTTTGAAATTTAGTCTTGTATTTTAGTTTTCGAGAGGAATATATGCGAAAAATATTTTTTTAGGCAATTTTCCTCTTTCAATGAGGTTTATATGCGAAAATTAAGCCCTTTAAGGTTAAATATGAAATTTTATTTTCTCAAGAGCCAGATATGTGAAAATCAGGGTTTTGTAATCCAATCTTCGATTTTATTTTTTTCGATTATCAGGTGAAATATGTTGTTAAATACTTTACTTCTTTCAAATTTTTTACCTTACGAGGTTCAATATCGTGTTACATTATTTTGAAGTAAGTTTCCCATCCAAATTTGAATTTTTTTAAGGAGGTATACTCAAGTAAATTAGAATTTTGAAAGGGAAAAAATGATAGAAAATTTTTAAAAGTATAGAAAACCATAAAACCCCCTAAAGGAATAGAAAGAAAATACGAAAAAAACCGATGAAAGTAAAAAAAAAATAATTCCAAATTCATTAAATTTGCAAAAATTGTAGAAAATCGGTGAAAGTACAAAACATCACAAAAAAAATCGAAAAAACCAGAAAATCATTGAAATCTCAAAAAACCCATTAAACTTCATGAAAGTATAACAAAATCCCAGAAACTTTAAAACGATCATCAGAATTATATTTTCAATATGCATTTCATTCTCCTATGGGGTATATATGCGATAATTAAGATTTTGAAGTTGAATCCTCAATATAATTTTCCAAGAGGTATATCTGCTAAAAATATTTTTTTACTCAATTTCTTTTCTTTCAATGAGGTTTTTCTGCACAAATTAAGTCCTGTAAGTTTAAATATGAAATTTCATATTTTCTAGAGCCATATATGTGAATATCGGGGTTTTTTTAATCGAATTTCCGATTTAATTTTTTACGATATGAGGTTAAAAATATTGTTAGAATACTTTACTTCTTTCAATTTTTTACATTACGAGGTTCAATGTGTATTTTCATTTTGAAATTGAATTGTCCAAGAAACCTTGAATTTTTTTACGAGGTATACGCAAGTAAATTAAAATTTTTGAATGAGGGAAAAAATCAAGAAAGAACTTCCATGTATAGAAAACCAGAAAATTTCCAAAGAAATGCAAAGAAATATAAAAAAGCAACCTTTGAAAATTCAAAAACTTAAGAAAAACCCTTGAGAATTAAAAAAAATATAAAATTCATTAAATTATAAATAATTATAGAAAATCGGTAAAAGTACACAATGTCACATGGAAAACTGTAAAAGTCCATAAAATCATTGGAATCTCAAAAAATCCCCTTAAATTTCATGAAAGTACAAAAAATCCGACAAACTACAAAAAGATCGTGAAAATTCTGTTTTAAATTTGGATTTCATTCTAATAAGGGATATATATGCGATAATTAAGATTTTGAAATTGAGTCTTGTATTTTAGTTTTGGAGAGGAATACATGCGAAAAATAATTTTTTAGGCAATTTTCCTTTTTCAATGAGGTTTATATGCGAAAATTAAGCCCTTTAAGGTTAAATATGAAATTTTATTTTCTCAAGTGCCAGATATTTGAAAATCAGGGTTTTGTAATCCAATCTTTGATTTTATTTTTTCAGATTATCAGGTTAAATATGTTTTTAAAATACTTTACTTCTTTCAAATTTTTTACCTTACGAGGTTCAATATCGTGTTACATTATTTTGAAGTAGGTTTCCCATCCAAATTTGAATTTTTTTTTAAGAGGTATACGCAAGTAAATTAGAATTTTGAAAGGGACAAAAAATGATAGAAAATTTTTAGAAGTATAGAAAACCATAAAACCGCCTAAAGGAATAGAAAGAAAATACGAAAAAAACCGATGAAAGTAAAAAAAAATAATACCAAATTAATTAAATTTGCAAAAATTGTAGAAAATCGGTGAAAGTACAAAACATCACAAAAAAAAATCTAAAAAACCGGAAAATCATTGAAATCTCAAAAAACCCATTAAACTTCATGAAAGTATAACAAAATCCCAGAAACTATAAAACGATCATCAGAATTATATTTTCAATATGCATTTCATTCTCGTATGGGGTATATATGCGATAATTAAGATTTTGAAGTTGAATCCTCAATATCATTTTTCACGAGGTATATCTGCTACAAATATTTTTTTAGGCAATTTCTTTTCTTTCAATGAGGTTTTTCTGCACAAATTAAGTCCTGTAAGTTTAAATATGAAATTTCAGATTTTCTAGAGCCATATATGTGAATATCGGGGTTTTTTTAATCGAATTTGCGATTTAATTTTTTACGATATGAGGTTAAAAATATTGTTAGAATACTTTACTTCTTTCAATTTTTTACATTACGAGGTTCAATGTGTATTTTCATTTTTAAATTGAATTCTCCAAGCAACTTTCAATTTTTTTACGAGGTATACGCAAGTAAATTAAAATTTTTGAATGAGGCAAAAAATCAAGAAGGAACTTTCAATGTATAGAAAACCAGAAAATTCCCAAAAAAATAGCAAAGAAATATAAAAAAGCAACCCTTGAAAATTCAAAAACTTAAGAAAAAACCCTGAGAATTAAAAAAAGTAGAATTCATTAAATTATAATAATTATAGAAAATCGGTAAAAGTACGCAATGTCACATGAAAAACTCTAAAGTCCATAAAACATATGGAATCTCAAAAATCTCTTAATTTCATGAAAGTTTAAAAATCCGACAAACTTTACAAAAGAACTGAAATTCTGTTTTTTAAATTTGGCATTTCATTCTAGAAGGGGATAGAATGGGCGATAATTAAGATTATGAAATTTTAGTCTTTGTATTTTTGTTTTCCGAGCGGATATATGGGCGAAAAATATGTTTAGGCAATTTCCTCTTTCAATGATGGGTATATAATAGCGAAATTAAGCCCTTTAAGGTAAAATATGAAATTTTATTTTCTCAAAGAGCCAGTATTGAAAATCGGGTTTTGTAATCCAATCTTTCGATTTTATTTTTTCAGAAGTTTTTTAAAAGCAGTTAAATATGTGTTTCAATACTTGCTTCTTTCAAATTTTTACCTACGAGGTTCAATATCGTGTTACATTATTTGAATAAGTTTCCCATCCAAATTGAATTTTTTTAAAGAGGTGATATGGGAAGTAAAATTAGAATTTTGAAAGGGACAAAAAATGATAGAAATTTTTAAAAAGTATAGAAGACCATAAACCCCCCTAAAAGGAATGAAAGAAAAATAACGAAAAAAACCGATGAAAGTAAAAAAAAAAAATACCAAATTCATTAATTTGCACAAAATGGTAGAAAATCGTGGAGTACAAAACATCACCAAAAAAATCGAAAAAACCAGAAAATCATTGAAATATCAAAAAACCCAATAACCTTCATGAAAGTATAACAAAATCCCGGAAACTATAAAACGATCATCAGAATTATATTTTGAATATGCATTTGATTCTCTTATGGGGTATATATGCGATAATTAAGATTTTGAACTTGAATCCTCAATATCATTTTCCAAGAGGTATATCTGCTAAAAATATTTTTTTAGGCAATTTTTTTTCTTTCAATGAGGTTTTTCTGCACAAATTAAGCCCTGTAAGATTAAATATGAAATTTCAGATTTTCTAGAGCCATATATGTGAATATCAGGGTTTTTCTAATCGAATTTACGATTTAATTTTTTACGATATGAGGTTAAAACTATTGTTAGAATACTTTACTTCTTTCAATTTTTTACATTACGAGGTTCAATGTGTATTTTCATTTTTAAATTGAATTCTCCAAGCAACTTTCAATTTTTTTACGAGGTATACGCAAGTAAATTAAAATTTTTGAATGAGGCAAAAAATCAAGAAAGAACTCTCCGTGCATAGAAAACCAGAAAATTCCCAAGAAAATAGCAAAGAAATATAAAAAAGCAACCCTTGAAAATTCAAAAACTTAAGAAAAACCCTTGAGAATTAAAAAAAATATAAAATTCATTAAATTATAAATAATTATAGAAAATCGGTAAAAGTACGCAATGTCACAAGAAAAACTCTAAAAGTCCATAAAATCATTGGAATCTCAAAAAATCTCCTTAAATTTCATGAAAGTTTAAAAAATCCGACAAACAACAAAAAGAACAAGAAAATTCTGTTTTAAATTTGCATTTCATTCTAATAAGGGATATATATGCGATAATTAAGATTTTGAAATTTAGTCTTGTATTTTAGTTTTCGAGCGGAATATATGCGAAAAATATTTTTTTAGGCAATTTTCCTCTTTCAATGATGTTTATATGCGAAAATTAAGCCCTTTAAGGTTAAATATGAAATTTTATTTTCTCAAGAGCCAGATAGTTGAACATCAGGGTTTTGTAATCCAATCTTCGATTTTATTTTTTCAGATTACATGTTAAATTATGTTTTTAAAATACGTTAATTTCTTTTCAATGTTGTTGACCTTACGAGGTTCATATACGTGTTACATTAATTTTGGAAGTAAGTTTCCCAGCCAAGTTTGAATTTTTTTAAGAGGTATACGCATGTAATTAAGAATGTGAAAGGGACAAAAATGATAGAAAATTTTTAGAAGTATAGAAAACCATAAAACCCCCTAAAGGAATAGAAAGAAAATACGAAAAAACCGATGAAAGTAAAAAAAAATAATACCAAATTCATTAAATTTGCAAAAATTGTAGAAAATCGGTGAAAGTACAAAACATCACAAAAAAAATCGAAAAAACCAGAAAATCATTGAAATCTCAAAAAACCCATTAAACTTCATCAAAGTATAACAAAATCCCAGAAACTATAAAACGATCCTCACAATTATATTTTCAATATGCATTTCATTCTCCTATGGGGTATATATGCGATAATTAAGATTTTGAAGTTGAATCCTCAATATCATTTTCCAAGAGGTATATCTGCTAAAAATATTTTTTTAGGCAATTTCTTTTCTTTCAATGAGGTTTTTCTGCACAAATTAAGTCCAGTAAGTTTAAATATGAAATTTCATATTTTCTAGAGCCATATATGTGAATATCGGGGTTTTTTGAATCGAATTTGCGATTTAATTTTTTACGGTATGAGGTTAAAAATATTGTTAAAATACTTTACTTCTTCCAATTTTTTACATTACGAGGTTCAATGTGTATTTTCATTTTTAAATTGAATTCTCCAAGAAACCTTGAATTTTTTTACGAGGTATACGCAAGTAAATTAAAATTTTTGAATGAGGTAAAAAATCAAGAAAGAACTTTCCATGTATAGAAAACCAGAAAATTTCCAAAGAAATAGCAAAGAAATATAAAAAAGCAACCTTTGAAAATTCAAAAACTTAAGAAAAACCCTTGAGAATTAAAAAATATATAAAATTCATTAAATTATAAATAATTATAGAAAATCGGTAAAAGTACGCAATGTCAAAAGAAAAACTCTAAAAGTCCATAAAATCATTGGAATCTCAAAAAATCCGCTTAAATTTCATGAAAGTATAAAAAATCCGACAAACTAAATATGAAAATTCTGTTTTAAATTTGCATTTCATTCTAATAAGGGATATATATATGCGATAATTAAGATTTTGAAATTTAGTCTTGTATTTTAGTTTTCGAGAGGAATATATGCGAAAAATATTTTTTTAGGCAATTTTCCTCTTTCAATGATGTTTATATGCGAAAATTAAGCCCTTTAAGGTTAAATATGAAATTTTATTTTCTCAAGAGCCAGATATGTGAAAATCAGGGTTTTGTAATCCAATCTGCGATTTTATTTTTTCAGATTATCAGGTTAAATATGTTTTTAAAATACTTTACTTCTTTCAAATTTTTTACCTTACGAGGTTCCATATCGTGTTACATTTTTTTGAAGTAAGTTTCCCATCCAAATTTGAATTTTTTTTAAGAGGTATACGCAGGTAAATTAGAATTTTGAAAGGGACAAAAAATGATAGAAAATTTTTAAAAGTATAAAAAACCATAATACCCCCTAAAGGAATAGAAAGAAAATACGAAAAAAACCGATGAAAGTAAAAAAAATGATACCAAATTCATTAAATTTGCAGAAATTGTAGAAAATCGGTGAAAGTACAAAACATCACAAAAAAAAATCGAAAAAACCAGAAAATCATTGAAATCTCAAAAAACCCCATTAAACTTCAAGAAAGTATAACAAAATCCCAGAAACTATAAAACGATCATCAGAATTATATTTTGAATATGCATTTCATTCTCTTATGGGGTATATATGCGATAATTACGATTTTGAAGTTGAATCCTCAATATCATTTTCCACGAGGTATATCTGCTAAAAATATTTTTTTAGGCAATTTTTCTCTTTCAATGAGGTTTTTCATCAAAAATTAAGCCCTGTAAGGTTAAATATGAAATTTCCTATTTTCTAGAGCCATATATGTGAATATCAGGGTTTTTTTTAATCGAATTTGCGATTTAATTTTTTACGATATGAGGTGAAAAAATATTGTTAAAATACTTTACTTCTTTCAATTTTTTACATTACGAGGTTCAATGTGTATTTTCATTTTTAAATTGAATTCTCCAAGCAACTTTCAATTTTTTTACGAGGTATACGCAAGTAAATTAAAATTTTTGAATGAGGCAAAAAATCAAGAAAGAAGTTTCCATGTATAGAAAACCAGAAAATTCCCAAAGAAGTAGCAAAGAAATATAAAAAAGCAACCCTTGAAAATTCAAAAACTTAAGAAAAACCCTTGAGAATTAAAAAAAATATAAAATTCATTAAATTATAAATAATTATAGAAAATTGGTAAAAGTACGCAATGTCACAAGGAAAACTCTAAAAGTCCATAAAATCATTGGAATCTCAAAAAATCCCCTTAAATTTCATGAAAGTATAAAAAATCCGACAAACTACAAAAAGAACATGAAAATTTTGTTTTAAATTTGCATTTCATTCTAATAAGGGATATATATGCGATAATTAAGATTTTGAAATTTAGTCTTGTATTTTAGTTTTCGAGAGGAATATATGCGAAAAATATTTTTTTAGGCAATTTTCCTCTTTCAATGAGTTTATATGCGAAAATTAAGCCCTTTAAGGTTAAATATGAAATTTTATTTTCTCAAGAGCCAGATATTTGAAAATCAGGGTTTTGTAATCCAATCTTCGATTTTATTTTTTCAGATTATTAGGTTAAATATGTTTTTAAAATACTTTACTTCTTTCAAATTTTTGACCTTACGAGGTTCAATATCGTGTTACATTTTTTTGAAGTAAGTTTCCCATCCAAATTTGAATTTTTTTAAAGAGGTATACGCAAGTAAATTAGAATTTTGAAAGGGACAAAAAATGACAGAAAATTTTTAAAAGTATAGAAAACCATAAAACCCCCTAAAGGAATAGAAAGAAAATACGAAAAAAACCGATGAAAGTAAAAAAAAATAATACCAAATTCATTAAATTTGCAAAAATTGTAGAAAATCGGTGAAAGTACAAAACATCACAAAAAAAATCCAAAAAACCAGAAAATCATTGAAATCTCAAAAAACCCATTAAACTTCATGAAAGTATAACAAAATCCCAGAAACTATAAAACGATCCTCAGAATTATATTTTCAATATGCATTTCATTCTCCTATGGGGTATATATGGAATAATTAAGATTTTGAAGTTGAATCCTCAATATCATTTTTCACGAGGTATATCTGCTAAAAATATTTTTTTAGGCAATTTTTCTCTTTCAATGAGGTTTTTCTTCAAAAATTAAGCCCTGTAAGCTTAAATATGAAATTTCATATTTTCTAGAGCCATATATGTGAATATCGGGGTTTTTTTAATCGAATTTGCGATTTAATTTTTTACGATATGAGGTTAAAAATATTGTTAGAATACTTTACTTCTTTCAACTTTTTACATTACGAGGTTCAATGTGTATTTTCATTTTTAAATTGAATTCTCCAAGAAACCTTGAATTTTTTTACGATGTATACGCAAGTAAATTAAAATTTTTGAATGAGGGAAAAAATCAAGAAAGAACTTCCATGTATAGAAAACCAGAAAATTTCCAATGAAATGCAAAGAAATATAAAAAAGCAACCTTTGAAAATTCAAAAACTTAAGAAAAACCCTTGAGAATTAAAAAAAATATAAAATTCATTAAATTATAAATAATTATAGAAAATCGGTAAAAGTACGCAATGTCACAAGAAGAAGTCTAAAAGTCCATAAAATCATTGGAATCTCAAAAAATCCCCTTAAATTTCATGAAAGTATTAAAAATCCGACAAACTAAACATGAAAATTCTGTTTTAAATTTGCATTTCATTCTAATAAGGGATATATATACGATAATTAAGATTTTGAAATTTAGTCTTGTATTTTAGTTTTCGAGAGGAATATATGCGAAAAATATTTTTTGAGGCAATTTTCCTCTTTCAATGAGGTTTATATGCGAAAATTAAGCCCTTTAAGGTTAAATATCAAATTTTATTTTCTCAAGAGCCAGATATGTGAAAATCAGGGTTTTGTAATCCAATCTGTGATTTTATTTTTTCAGATTATCAGGTTAAATATGTTTTGAAAATACTTTACTTCTTTCAAATTTTTTACCTTACGAGGTTCAATATCGTGTTACATTTTTGTGAAGTAAGTTTCCCATCCAAATTTGAATTTTTTTTAAGAGGTATACGCAAGTAAATTAGAATTTTGAAAGGGACAAAAAATGACAGAAAATTTTTAAAAGTATAGAAAACCATAAAACCCCCTAAAGGAATAGAAAGAAAATACGAAAAAAACAGATGAAAGTAAAAAAAAATAATACCATATTCATTAAATTTGCAGAAATTGTAGAAAATCGGTGAAAGCACAAAACATCACAAAAAAAAATCTAAAAAACCAGAAAATCATTGAAATCTCCAAAAACCCATTAAACTTCATGAAAGTATAACAAAATCCCAGAAACTATAAAACGATCGTCAGAATTATATTTTCAATATGCATTTCATTCTCCTATGGGGTAATATAGGCGAGTAATTAAAGATTTTGAAGTTGAATCCTCAAATATCATGTTCCACGAGGATATCTGCTAAAAATATTTTTTTAAGGGCATTTTTGTATTTCAATGAAGGCTTTTTTTCCAAAAATTAAGCCCCGTAAGGTTAAATATGAAATTTCATATTTTCTAGAGCCATATATGTGAATATCCGGATTTTTTTAATCGAATTTGCGATTTAATTTTTTACGGTATGAGGTTAAAAATATTGTTAAAATACTTTACTTCTTCCAATTTTTTACATTACGAGGTTCAATGTGTATTTTTATTTTTAAATTGAATTCTCCAAGCGACCTTGAATTTTTTTACGAGGCATACGCAAGTAAATTAAAATTTTTGAATGTGGCAAAAAATCAAGAAAGAAATTTCCATGTATAGAAAACCAGAAAATTATCAAAAAAATAGAAAAGAAATATCAAACAGCAACCCTTGAAAATTCAAAAACTTAAGAAAAACCCTTGAGAATTAAAAAAAATATAAAATTCATTAAATTATAAATAATTATAGAAAATCGGTAAAAGTACGCAATGTCACAAGAAAAACTCTAAAAGTCCATAAAATCATTGGAATCTCAAAAAATCCCCTTAAATTTCATGAAAGTATAAAAAATCCGACAAACTACACAACGAACATGAAAATTCTGTTTTAAATTTGCATTTCATTCTAATAAGGGATATATATGCGATAATTAAGATTTTGAAATTTAGTCTTGTATTTTAGTTTTCGATAGGAATATATGCGAAAAATATTTTTTAGGCAATTTTCCTCTTTCAACGAGGTTTATATGCGAAAATTCAGCCCTTTAAGGTTAAATATGAAATTTTATTTTCTCAAGAGCCAGATATTTGAAAATCAGGGTTTTGTAATCCAATCTGCGATTTTATTTTTTCAGATTATCAGGTTAAATATGTTTTTTAAATACTTTACTTCTTTCAAATTTTTTACCTTACGAGGTTCAATATCGTGTTACATTTTTTTGAAGTAAGTTTCCCATCCAAATTTGAATTTTTTTTTTAAGCGGTATACGCACGTACATTCGCCATTTTGAAAGGGACAAAACATGAATCAAATTTTAAAGTATAGAAAACCATAAAACCCCGTAAAGGAATAGAAATAAAATACGAAAACAACCGATGAAAGTAAAAAAAAACCATACCAAATTCATTAAATTTGCAAAAATTATAGAAAATCGGTGAAAGTACAAAACATCACAAAAAAAAAATCTAAAAAACCAGAAAATCATTGAAATCTCAAAAAACCCACTAAACTTCATGAAAGTATAACAAAATCCCAAAAACTATAAAACGATCATCAGAATTATATTTTGAATTTGCATTTCATTCTCTTATTGGGTATATATGCGATAATTAAGATTTTGAAGTTGAATCCTCAATATCATTTTCCACGAGGTATATCTGCTAAAAATATTTTTTTAGGCAATTTTTGTCTTTCAATGAGGTTTTTTCCAAAAATTAAGCCCCGTAAGGTTAAATATGAAATTTCATATTTTCTAGATTCATATATGTGAATATCAGGGTTTTTTTAATCGAATTTGCGATTTAATTTTTTACGGTATGAGGTTAAAAATATTGTTAAAATACTTCTTCCAATTTTTTACATTACGAGGTTCAATGTGTATTTTTATTTTTAAATTGAATTTTCCAAGCGACCTTGAATGTTTTTACGAGGTATACGCAAGTAAATTAAAATTTTTGAATGAGGCAAAAAATCAAGAAAGAACTTTCCATGTATAGAAAACCAGAAAATTCCCAAAAAAATAGCAAAGAAATATCAAAAAGCAACCCTCGAAAATTCAAAAACTTAAGAAAAACCCTTGAGAATTAAAAAAAAATATAAAATTCATTAAATTATAAATAATTATAGAAAATCGGTAAAAGAACGCAATGTCACAAGAAAAACTCTAAAAGTCCATAAAATCATTGGAATCTCAAAAAATCCCCTTAAATTTCATGAAAGTACAAAAAATCCGACAAACTACAAAAAGATCGTGAAAATTCTGTTTTAAATTTGGATTTCATTCTAATAAGGGATATATATGCGATAATTAAGATTTTGAAATTTAGTCTTGTATTTTAGTTTTCGATAGGAATATATGCGAAAAATATTTTTTAGGCAATTTTCCTCTTTCAACGAGGTTTATATGCGAAAATTCAGCCCTTTAAGGTTAAATATGAAATTTTATTTTCTCAAGAGCCAGATATTTGAAAATCAGGGTTTTGTAATCCAATCTGCGATTTTATTTTTTCCGATTATCAGGTTAAATATGTTTTGAAAATACTTTACTTCTTTCAAATTTTTTACCTTACGAGGTTCAATATCGTGTTACATTTTTCTGAAGTAAGTTTCCCATCCAAATTTGAATTTTTTTTAAGAGGTATACGCAAGTAAATTAGAATTTTGAAAGGGACAAAAAATGATATAAAATTTTTAAAAGTATAGAAAACCATAAAACCCCCTAAAGGAATAGAAATAAAATACGAAAACAACCGATCAAAGTAAAAAAAAACCATACCAAATTCATTAAATTTGCAAAAATTGTAGAAAATCGGTGAAAGTACAAAACATCACAAAAAAAAAATCTAAAAAACCAAAAAATCATCGAAATCTCAAAAAAACCCACTAAACTTCATGAAAGTATAACAAAATCCCAGAAACTATAAAACGATCATCAGAATTATATTTTGAATATGCATTTCATTCTCTTATGGGGTATATATATGCGATAATTAAGATTTTGACGTTGAATCCTCAGTATCTTTTTTCACGAGGTATATCGTCTAAAAATATTTTTTTAGGCAATTTTTGTCTTTCAATGAGGTTTTTCTTCAAAAATTAAGCCCCGTAAGGTTAAATACGAAATTTCATATTTTCTAGAGCCTTATATGTGAATATCAGGGTTTTTTGAATCGAATTTGCGATT
Organism: Trichopus zeylanicus subsp. travancoricus; assembly: GCA_005019695.1. Lineage (NCBI taxonomy): Eukaryota > Viridiplantae > Streptophyta > Magnoliopsida > Dioscoreales > Dioscoreaceae > Trichopus > Trichopus zeylanicus. Next base: position 20,354 of record RXID01019017.1, read on the forward strand.
TAATTTTTTACGGTATGAGGTTAAAAATATTGTTAAAATACTTTACTTCTTCCAATTTTTTACATTACGAGGTTCAATGTGTATTTTTATTTTTAAATTGAATTCTCCAAGCGACCTTGAATTTTTTTACGAGGCATACGCAAGTAAATTAAAATTTTTGAATGTGGCAAAAAATCAAGAAAGAAATTTCCATGTATAGAAAACCAGAAAATTATCAAAAAAATAGAAAAGAAATATCAAACAGCAACCCTTGAAAATTCAAAAACTTAAGAAAAACCCTTGAGAATTAAAAAAAATATAAAATTCATTAAATTATAAATAATTATAGAAAATCGGTAAAAGTACGCAATGTCACAAGAAAAACTCTAAAAGTCCATAAAATCATTGGAATCTCAAAAAATCCCCTTAAATTTCATGAAAGTTTAAAAAATCCGACAAACTACAAAAAGAACATGAAAATTCTGTTTTAAATTTGCATTTCATTCTAATAAGGGATATATATGCGATAATTAAGATTTTGAAATTTAGTCTTGTATTTTAGTTTTCGATAGGAATATATGCGAAAAATATTTTTTAGGCAATTTTCCTCTTTCAATGACGTTTATATGCGAAAATTCAGCCCTTTAAGGTTAAATATGAAATTTTATTTTCTCAAGAGCCAGATATGTGAAAATCAGGGTTTTGTAATCCAATCTGCGATTTTATTTTTTTCAGATTATCAGGTTAAATATGTTTTTAAAATACTTTACTTCTTTCAAATTTTTTACCTTACGAGGTTCACTATCGTGTTACATTTTTTTGAAGTAAGTTTCCCGTCCAAATTTGAATTTTTTTTAAGAGGTATACACAAGTAAATTAGAATTTTGAAAGGGACAAAAAATGATAGAAAATTTTTAAAAGTATAGAAAACCATAAAACCCCCTAAAGGAATAGAAAGAAAATACGAAAAAACCGATGAAAGTAAAAAAAAAAATACCAAATTCATTAAATTTGCAAAAATTGTAGAAAATCGGTGAAAGTACAAAACATCACAAAAAAAAATCTAAAAAACCAGAAAATCATTGAAATCTCAAAAAACCCATTAAACTTCATGAAAGTATAATAAAATCCCAGAAACTATTAAACAATCATCAGAATTATATTTTGAATATGCATTTCATTCTCTTATTGGGTATATATGCGATAGTTAAGATTTTGAAGTTGAATCCTCAATATCATTTTCCACGAGGTATATCTGCTAAAAATATTTTTTTTAGGCAATATTTTTCTTTCAATGAGGTTTTTCTGCGAAAATTAAGCCCTGTAAGGTTAAATATGACATTTCATATTTTCTAGAGTCATATAAGTGAAAATCAGGGTTTTTTCAATCGAATTTGCGCTTTAATTTTTTACGATATGAGGTTAAAAATATTGTTAAAATACTTTACTTCTTCCAATTTTTTAGATTACGAGGTTCAATGTGTATTTTCATTTTTAAATTGAATTCTCCAAGCAACCTTGAATTTTCTTCCGAGGTATACGCAAGTAAATTAAAATTGTTGAATGAGGCAAAAAATCAAGAAAGAACTTTCAATCAATAGAAAACCAGAAAATTCCCAAAAAAAATAGCACAGAAATATAAAAAAGCAACCCTTGGAAATTGAAAAACTTAAGAAAAAACCTTGAGAATTAAAAAAAATATAAAATTCATTAAATTATAAATAATTATAGAAAATCGATACAAGTACACAATGTCACAAGAAAAACACTAAAAGTCCATAAAATAATCGGAATGTCAAAAAATCACCTTAAATTTCATGAAAGTATAAAAAACCCGACAAACTACAAAAAGTTCGTGAAAATTCTGTTTTAAATTTCCATTTCATTCTAATAAGGGATATATGTGCGATAATTATGATTTTGAAATTGAGTCTTGTATTTTAGTTTTCGAGAGGAATATATGCGAAGAATATTTTTTTAGGCAATTTTCCTCTTTCAATGAGGTTTATGTGCGAAAATTAAGCCCTTTAAGGTTAAATATGAAATTTTATTTTCTCAAGAGCCAGATATGTGAAAATAAGGGTTTTGTAATCCAATCTACGATTTTATTTTTTCAGATTATCAGGTTAAATATGTTTTTAAAATACTTTACTTCTATCAAATTTTTTACCTTACAAGGTTCAATATCGTGTTACATTTTTTTGAAGTAAGCTTTCCATCCAAATTTGAATTTTTTTTAAGAGGTATACGCAAGTAAATTAGAATTTTGAAAGGGACAAAAAATGATAGAAAATTTTTAAAAGTATAGAAAACCATAAAACCCCCTAAAGGAATAGAAAGAAAATACGAAAAAAAGCGATGAAAGTAAAAAAAAATAATACCAAATTCATTAAATTTGCAAAAATTGTAGAAAATCGGTGAAAGTACAAAACATCACAAAAAAAATCTAAAAATAGCAGAAAATCATTGAAATCTCAAAAAACCCATTAAACTTCATGAAAGTATAACAAAATCCCAGAAACTATAAAACGATCATCAGAATTATATTTTGAATATGCATTTCATTCTCTGATGGGGTATATATCGGATAATTAAGATTTTGAAGTTGAATCCCTAATATCATTTTCCACGAGGTATATCTGCACCAAATATTTTTTTAGGCAATATTTTTCTTTCAATGAGGTTTTTCTGGGAAAATTAAGCCTTGTAAGGTTAAATATGACATTTCATATTTTGTAGAGCCATATATGTGAAAATCAGGGTTTTTTCAATCGAATTTGCGATTTAATTTTTTACGATATGAGGTTAAAAATATTGTTAAAATACTTTACTTCTTCCAATTTTTTACATTACGAGGTTCAACGTGTATTTTCATTTTTAAATTGAATTCTCCAAGCAACCTTGAATTTTTTTACGAGGCATACGCAAGGAAATTAAAATTTTTGAATGAGGCAAAAAAATCAAGAAAGAACTTTCAATGTATAGAAAACCAGAAAATTCCCAAAAAAATAGCAAAGAAATATAAAAAAGCAACCCTTGAAAATTCAATAACTCAAGAAAAACCCTTGAGAATTAAAAAAAATATAAAATTCATTAAATTATAAATAATTATAGAAAATCGGTAAAAGTACAGAATGTGACATGGAAAACTCTAAAAGTCCATAAAATCATTGGAATCTCAAAAAATCCCCTTAATTTTCAGGAAAGTATAAAAAATCCGACAAACTACAAAAAGATCGTGAAAATTCTATTTTATGTTTGCATTTCCGTCAAATAAGGGATATATATGCGATAATTAAGATTTTGAGATTGAGTCTTGTATTTTAGTTTTCGAGAGGAATATATGCGAAAAATATTTTTTTAGGTAATTTTCCTCTTTCAATGAGGTTCATATGCGAAATTTAAGCCCTTTAAGGTTAAAAATGAAATTTTATTTTTCAAGAGCCAGATATGTGAGAATCAGGGTTTTGTAATCCAATCTGTGATTTTTTTTTTTATATTATCAGGTTAAATATGTTTTTAAAATACTTCACTTCTTTCAAATTTTTTACCTTACGAGGTTCAATATGGTGTTACATTTTTTTGAAGCAAGTTTGCCATCCAAATTTGAATTTTTTTTAAGAGGTATACGCAAGTAAATTAGAATTTTGAAAGGGACAAAAAATGATAGAAAATTTTTAAAAGTATAGAAAACCATAAAACTCCCTAAAATAATAGAAAGAAAATACGAAAGAAATCTCCCTTCAATGTTCAAAAACTTAAAAAAAATCGATGAAAGTAAAAAAAAAATAATACCAAATTCATTAAATTTGCAGAAATTGTAGAAAATCAGTGAAAGTACAAAACATCACAAAAAAAAATCTAAAAAACCAGAAAATCATTGAAATCTCAAAAAACCCATTAAAATTAATTAAAGTATAACAAAATCCAAGAAACTATAGAACGATCATCAGAATTATGTTTTCAATATGCATTTCCTTCTCCTATGGGGTATATATGCGATAATTAAGATTTTGAAGTTGAATCCTCAATATCATTTTTCACGAGGTATATCTGCTAAAAATATTTTCTTAGGCAATTTTTTTTTTCAATGAGGTTTCTCTGCAAAAAATTAAGCCCTGTAAGGCTAAATATGAAATTTGATATTTTCCAGAGCCATATATGTGAAAATCAGGGTTTTTTTAATCGAATCTGCGATTTAATTTTTTACGATATGAGGCTAAAAATACTGTTAAAATACTTTACTTCTTCCAATTTTTTACATTACGAGGTTCAACGTGTATTTTCATTTTTAAATTGAATTCTCCAAGCAACCTTGAATATTTTTACGAGGTATACGCAAGTAAATTAAAATTTTTGAATGAGGCAAAAAAATCAAGAAAGAACTTTCAATGTATAGAAAACACAAAATTCCCAAAAAAATAGCAAAGAAATATAAAAAAGCAACCCTTGAAATTCCAAAAACTTAAGAAAAACCCTCGAGAATTAAAAAAATATAAAATTCATTAAAATAAAAATAATTATATAAAATCGGTAAAAGTACACGATGTCACATGGAAAACTCTAAAAGTCCCTAAAATCATTGGAATCCCAAAAAATCCCCTTAATTTTCAGGAAAGTATAAAAAATCCGACAAACTACAAAAAGATCGTGAAAATTCTGTTTTATGTTTGCATTTCCTTCTAATAAGGGATATATATGTGATAATTAAGATTTTGAGATTGAGTCTTGTATTTTAGTTTTCGAGAGAAATATATGCGAAAAATATTTTTTTAGGCAATTTTCCTCTTTCAATGAGGTTCATATGGGAAAATTAAGCCCTTTAAGGTTAAATATGAAATTTTATTTTTTAAGAGCCAGATATGTGAGAATCAGGGTTTTGTAATCCATTCTGCGATTTTATTTTTTTATATTATCAGGTTAAATATGTTTTTAAAATACTTCACTTCTGTCAAATTTTTTACCTTACGAGGTTGAATATGGTGTTACATTTTTTTGAAGCAAGTTTTCCATCCAAATTTGAATTTTTTTTTAAGAGGTATACGCAAGTAAATTGAATTGTGAAAGGGACAAAAATGATAGAAAATTGTTAAAAGTATAGAAAACCTAAAAATAAACGCAACTCCCTAAAAGAATAGAAAAGAAATACGAGAAACCTCCCTTCAGTTCAAAAACTTAAAAAAAACGGATAAAGTAAAAAAAAAAATATAACCAAATTTCATTAAATTGGCAAATTGTAGAAAAATCGGTGAAAATACAAAAATCACAAAAAAAATCCAAAAAACAGAAAATCATTGAAATCTTCAAAAAACCCATTAAATATCATTAAAGTATACAAAATCCCAGAAACTATAAAACGATCATCAGAATTATATTTTCAATATGCATTTCATTCGCCTATGGGGTATATATGCGATAATTAAGATTTTGAAGTTGAATCCTCAATATCATTTTTCACGAGGTATATCTGCTAAAAATATTTTTCTTAGGCAATTTTTTACTCTCAATGAGGTTTTTCTGCAAAAATTAAGCCCAGTAAGGTTAAATATGAAATTTGATATTTTCCAGAGCCATATATGTGAAAATCAGGGTTTTTTTAATCGAATTTGCGATTTAATTTTTTACGATATGAGGTTAAAAATACTGTTAAAATACTTTACTTCTTCCAATTTTCTACATTACGAGGTTCAACGTGTATTTTCATTTTTAAATTGAATTCTCCAAGCAACCTTGAATTTTTTTACGAGGTATACGCAAGTAAATTAAAATTTTTGAATGAGGCAAAAAATCAAGAAAGAACTTTCAATGTATAGAAAACCAAAAAATTTCCCAAAAAATAGCAAAGAAATATAAAAAAGCAACCCTTGAAAATTCAAAAACTTAAGAAAAACCCTTGAGAATTAAAAAAAAATATAAAATTCATTAAATTATAAATAATTATAGAAAATCAGTAAAAGTACACAATGTCACATGGAAAACTCTAAAAGTCCATAAAATCATTGGAATCCAAAAAAATCCCCTTAATTTTCAGGAAAGTATAAAAAATCCGACAAACTACAAAAAGATCGTGAAAATTCTGTTTTATGTTTGCATTTCCTTCAAATAAGGGATATATATGCGATAATTAAGATTTTGAGATTCAGTCTTGTATTTTAGTTTTCGAGAGGAATATATGCGAAAAATATTTTTTTAGGCAATTTTCCTCTTTCAATGAGGTTCATATGCGAAAATTAAGCCCTTTAAGGTTAAATATGAAATTTTATTTTTTAAGAGCCAGATATGTGAGAATCACGGTTTTGTAATCCAATCTGCAATTTTATTTTTTTATATTATCAGGTTAAATATGTTTTTAAAATACTTCACTTCTTTCAAATTTTTTACCTTACGAGGTTCAATATGGTGTTACATTTTTTTGAAGCAAGTTTTCCATCCAAATTTGAATTTTTTTTAAGAGGTATAGGCAAGTAAATTAGAATTTTGAAAGGGACAAAAAATGATAGAAAATTTTTAAAAGTATAGAAAAGCATAAAACTCCCTAAAAGAATAGAAAGAAAATACGAAAGAAACCTCCCTTGAAAGTTCAAAAACATAAAAAAACCGATGAAAGCAAAAAAAAATAATACCAAATTTAGTAAATTTGCAAAAATTGTAGAAAATCGGCGAAAGTACAAAACATCAAAAAAAAAATATCTAAAAAACCAGAAAATCATTGAAATCTCAAAAAACCCATTAAACTTCATGAAAGTATAACAAAATCCCAGAAACTATAAAACGATCATCAGAATTATATTTTCAATATGCATTTCATTCTGCTATGGGGTATATATGCGATAAGTAAGATTTTGCAGTTGAATCCTCAATATCATTTTTCACGAGGTATATCTGCTAAAAATATTTTCTTGGGCAATTTTTTTCTTTCAATGAGGTTTTTCAGCAAAAATTAAGCCCTGTAAGGTTAAATATGAAATTTGATATTTTCTAGAGCCATACATATGTGAAAATCAGGGTTTTTTTAATCGAATTTGTGATTTAATTTTTTACGATATGAGGTTAAAAATACTGTTAAAATACTTTACTTCTTCCAATTTTTTACATTACGAGGTTCAACGTGTATTTTCATTTTTAAATTGAATTCTCCAAGCAACCTTGAATTTTCTTTTACGAGGTATACGCAAGTAAATTAAATTTTTTGAATGAGGCAAAAAATCAAGAAGGAACTTTCAATGTATAGAAAACCAGAAAATTCCCAAAAAAATAGCAAAGAAATATAAAAAAGCAACCCTTGAAAATTCAAAAACTTAAGAAAAACCCTCGAGAATTAAAAAAAATATAAAATTCATTAAATTATAAATAATTATAGAAAATCGGTAAAAGTACACGATGTCGCATGGAAAACTCTAAAAGTCCCTAAAATCATTGGAATCCAAAAAAATCCCCTTAATTTTCAGGAAAGTATAAAAAATCCGACAAACTACAAAAAGATCGTGAAAATTGTG
>RXID01019021.1:0-22970 GCA_005019695.1 Trichopus zeylanicus subsp. travancoricus
GCGGTGGTAGTAGTACTAGTAGCAGCAACAGTAGTAGTACTAGTTTTAGTAGTAGTAGTTGTTGTTGTTGTTGTAGTAGTAGTGGTAGTAGTGGGAGTAGTAGGAGGAATACGTATTGGGGAAGGAATACTAGTTGGATTAGTAGTACTTGTAGTAGTAGTCGGAGGAGTGGTAATAATAGTAGTTGTTGTAGTAGGAGTAGAAATAGCTGTAGTATAGGTCATAGTATTAGTAGTAGCATTAGTAAGAGTAGTGGTAGTAGTAGTAGTAGTATTTGTTGTAGTAGTAGTAGTAATAGTAACAGCAACATTAGTAGTCACAATAATAGCAGTTGTAGTAATATTTGCAGTAGTAGAAAGTAGTAGTGTAAGTAGTAGTAGGAGTATTACTCATAGCGATAGTAGTAGTAGTAGCAGCAGTAGTAGTATAGAAGTAGTAGCCGTAGCAACAGTAGTACAGTAGTAGTAGGACTATTAATGGTAGTAGTAGAAGTATTAGTAGCGGTAGTAGTAGTTGTAGTAGCAGTAGTAGTAGAACTAGTAGTAGTAGTTGTTGTTGTTGTTGTTGTAGGTGTATTAGTAGTAGTCATAGTAGTTGCTGCAGTAGTAGTAACAATAGTAGTAGTAGCAGTAGTAGCAGATGTAGTACAACTAGTAGTAGTAGTACTAACAGCAAGAGAAGGAGGAGGAGGAGGAGCAGTACTAGTAGTAGCAGCAGCAGCAGCAGTAGTAATAGTTGACGTAGTAGTATCAGTAGCAGTAATAGTTGTATTTGCAGTAGTAGTAGTAGTAGTAGTAGTTCTAGCAATAATTGTCATAGCAGTAGTTGCAGCAGCAGTAGCAGCAGTAGTAGTAGCAGAAGTAGATGTGGAAGTAGTAGCAGTAACAATAGTTGTAGTAGTGGTGTAGCTATAGTAGCTGTAGTTGTAGTGGTAGACGTAGCAGTAGTAGTGGTAATAGCAATAGTAGTTGCAGTAGTAGCTGTTGTTGTTGTAGTTAAAGTAGTAGTTGGAGTAGGCTTGGGAGTAGGAGTAGTAGTAGTAATAGTAGAAGCTGTAGTAGTATTAGGAGGAGGAGTACTAGTAGTAGTAGCAGCAGCAGTAGTAGCAGCAGTAGTAGCAAAAGCAACAGTAGTAGTAGTTGTAGTAATAGTATTAGTAGTAGTAGCAGTAGTAGTTGTTGTTGTAATAGTAGTTGCAGTAATAGCAGTAGTAGTTGTAGTAGTAGTAGAAATAGTAATAGTAGCATTAGTGGTAGTAGTAGTAGTAGTATTAGTAGTAGTTGTAGTAGTAGTAGCTATAATAGGACTAGTAGTTGAAATAGCGCCAGTAGCAATAGTAGCAGTAGATGTTGTAGTAGTAGTCGTAATGGTAGTCGTAGAAGTAGTAGTCATAGCAAAAGTAGCAACAATAATAATAATGGTAGTCGCAGTAGTGGTAGTAGGAATAGTAGTAGTAGGAGAAGTAGTAGTAGTACCAGCAAAAGCAGTAGCAGTACTAGTAGTTGTAGCAATAGGAGAAGAAGTAGGTATAGTAGTAGGAGAAGTTGGTATAGTAGTAGTAGTTGCAGCAGCAGTAGCAGTAGTAGCAGTAGCTACTGCAGCAGCAATATTAGTAGCAGCAAAAGTAGTAGTAGTAATAGTATTAGTAGCAATAGTAATAGTAGTAGTTGTTGTAGTTGAGTAGTAGTATGGTGATAGTAGTAGCAGTTGTAGTAGTAGCATCAACTGTAGTACTAGTAGTAGTAGTGGTAGAGCTAGTAATAGTTGTAGTCGTAGTAGTAGCAATAGTAGTCATAATAGAAGTTGTAGTAGTAGCAATAGTACCGATAGTAGTAGTAGCAGCAGTAGCAGTAGTTGTACTTGAAGTAGTAGCAGTAATAGTAGTAGCTAAGGTGGTAGTAGTAGTAGTTGTAGTGGTAGTAGCATTAGTAATAGAAGTAGTAGTAGTAGCAGAAGTAGTAATAGTAGCAGTCATAGTTGTGGTTGTAGAAGTATTAGTTGTAGTAGTAGTATTAATAGCAATACTAGTAGTTGCAGAAGTAGTATTAGTAGGAGTAACAACAAATGTAGTAACAAAAGTAGTAGTAGTAGTAGTAGCACTAGTAAGAGTAGTAGTAGTAGTAGTAGCAATGGTAGTAGCAGTAGTAGTAGTAGCAATGGTAGTAGCAGTAGTAGTTGTAGAAGTAGTTGCAGGAGCAACAGTAGCTATAGTAGTTGCAGTAGTATTAGTAGCAGTTGAAGCAACTGTAGTATAGTAGTAGCAGTGGCAGTAGAAGTAGTAGTAGCCATTAAAGTACTAAGAGTGGTAGCTGTAGTAGTTGTAGTAGTGGTAGTAGTAGTTGTTGTTGTTATTGTACTAGTAGTACTTGTTATAGTAGCAACAGTTATGGCAATAGTAGTAGCAGAAGTAGTAGCAGTAGTACTAGTAGTAGTTCTAGCAGAAGTAGTCACACCTGTAGCAACAGCAGTAGTAGTTATAGTAGTAGTAGAAGGAGTAGTAGGAGTACTAGTATTATTAGCAACATTCGCAGCAGCAGCAGTAGTAGTTGTAGTAGCCATATTAGTACTTGCAGGAGCAACAACAGTAGTAGTAGTAGTCACAGTAATAGTAGTAGTAGTAGGAGTAGTGGTAGTAGTAGTAGCCATAGTAATAGTCGCAATAGCAGCAGTAGCAACAATAGTAGTAGTAGTCGCAGTAGTAGTAATAGTAGCAATAGTGGTAGGAGAAATAGCAGTAGTAGTGGCGGTGGTACTACTGATAGTAGCAGTAGTAGTAGTAGTAGTAGAAGTAGAAGTAGTACTAGTAATAGTAGTAGTAGTAGTAGTAGTAGTAGTAGTAGTTATTGTTGTTGTAGTAGTAGTAGTCGTAGTAGTAGTAGTATTGGTAGTAGTGGGAGAAGTAGTAGGACTACGTGTTGAGGAAGGAATACTAGTTGGAGTAGTAGTACTTGCTGTAGTAGAAGTAGGAGTAGTAATAGTAGTAGTAGTAGTAACCGTAGTAGTAGTAGTAGCATGAATAGTAGTAGTAGTAGTAGGAGTAGCCTTAACAACAGAAGTAGTAGAACTATTAGCTACAATACAAGTAGTAGTAATAGTAATAGTAGTTGTTGTAGTAGTAGTAGTAGTGGTAGTAGCAGTAGTTGTAGTAATAGTAGCAGAAGCAGTAGTAGTAGTAGTGATAGGAGTAGTAGTAGGAATAGTAGTAGCAGTAGAAGTAGTAAAAGTGTTCGTTGTAGGTGCTGCTACTAAAACTACTTCTCCTACTACTACTACTATGACAACTTCTTCTACTGCTACTACTAACGTGACTACTTCTACCACTACGACTACTCCTACTACATCTCCTACTTCTGCTACTACTATTGCTACTACTATTGCTACTACTACAACTACTACTACTACAACTACTGCTACTACTGTCGCTATTACTACTACTACTAGTGCTACTGCTACTACTCTTGCTACTACTACTTGCCATTACTACTGCTGTTAAGACTACTTCTAGTACAACTACGGCTACTATTACTATTACTACTACTCCTACAACCACTACTACAACTGCTGTTGTTGTTACTGCCAATACTACCACTATTTCTACTACTGTTGTTGTTGTTGTTGATACTTATACAACTACAACATTTCCTATAACTACTACTAATGCCAATGCTACTACTACTAATACACTGCTACTCTTTCAACAACATCTACAACTACCACTCCTTCTACGACAATTACTATTATTCTAGTTATTGCTACAACTATTACTACTACTACTGCCACTACTGCTAATATTTCTAGTGCTACTACTGCTATTACTACCACTAGCACTTCTACTACTACTGCCACTACTGCAACTACTACTACCACTACTACTAGTAGTACTACTACTGTTGCTATTGCTACTACTACCGCTACTACTACTACAACCACTACTGCTGCCACTACTGCTGCTGCTAGTACTACTACTACTACTACTGTTGTTGTCGCTGCTGCTGCTGCTTCTACAACTACTACTACTTCTACTACTACTGCTGCTACAATCATTGCTACTACTACAGTTACTGCTGCTGCTGCTCCTACTGTCACGGCTGCCACTGCTATGACTACTGCACCTACTACTTTTCCAACTACTACTACTGCTATACTACTACTATTGCTACTACCACCACTATGGATACTACTGATACTACTGCTACAACTGATACAATTGCTATTATTGCTGCTGCTACTACTATTCAAACTACAACCATAACTATTAATACTGCCACTACAATTGTTGCTACTATTACTACTCCTCCAGCTACTAGTGCTGCAACTACTACAACTACTACGGCTACTACTACAACCACTACTACTACTTCTACTATAGCTACAAATACTACTATTGGTACTGCTACTACTATTGCTACTACTATAGCTACTACTGCTACTACTACCACTACTACTACTTCTATACAACTAGTACTGTTGCTACTCCTGCTTCTACAATTGCTGGTACTACTTTGACTACTACTTTTGCTACTACGGCTCCTGCTACTACTAATTTACCACTAAAAATGCTATTAATTCCACTTCTCCTACTGCTATTACTACTGCTACTACTTATGCTACAACTGCTACTGCTACTGCTACTCCTGCTACTACAATTACTACTACTACTGCTACTACTACTACTATTACTGCTATTACTACGACTACTTCTACTGCTGCTACTGCAACTACTACTACTATCAAAACTACAACGGCTTCTAATATAACTACAACTACAATCACTGCTACTACTATTACTGCTATTACTTCTGCTACTACCACTACTTGAAGTACTACCACTAATACTTATGGTACTACAACTACTACTTCTACTACTACTACTGATACGACAATGCTACTACTTCGACTACAACAACTACCACTACTACCACTACTACCACAACTGCTACTCCTTCTACAACTACTACTCCTATTACTACTACTACAACTACTACAGCTACTACTACTACTACTACTACTACTACTACTACTACTAATAATAATAATAATAATAATAATAATAATAATAATAATTCTACAACTACTACTTCTACTAATGCTACTTCTACTACTACAACAACTACTATCACTACTGCAACTACTAGTACTGTGCTACAACTGCTATTACTACTGCAACTACTAGTGCTGCTGCTACGACTGCTACTTCTACTACTACAGCTACTAATACTACTACTTCTGCTACTACTCCTACGACTACTACTACAACTACAACTACTAGAACTTCTACTACTACTCCTACTACGCTACTACTACTCCTACGACGACTACTACCACTACGACCACTACTACTATTACTGCAAGTACTTCTACTATAACTACTACAACTAAAACTACTAGGGGGTGTTTGGAATGGGGTCAGGGCTAGGCTGACCCAGTCCTGAGCAGATTATCTTCCAAACACCAAAAATTTGACCGCACTAACATTATTTTATTTATTTAAATTTTAACCAGTTTTTGACTAAAATACCCTCATTTGATCTGAACCGTCGGATATCGATCCAACGGTTCAGATCGGGGAATAGCTAAAACCATAAGTATATTCCCCGATCAAGTATATTCCCTCCGACGATGCAGCTACTCCGACGATGCAGCAGACGCCACCCTCCTTCCTCGTCGATAACACAGCAGACACCACCCTCCTTCCCTACCGCCGACGCAGTAGATGCCGCACGAGTCTCCCCCTTCCCCGCCGACAATGCAGCAGTCGGCACATGAGTCTGCTCCTTCCCCGTCGATGACGCAGTTGATGCCAGACAAGTCTCCTCATTCCTGACCAACGACGCAGCAAACGTCGCCCTACTTCCCCGCCGTCGACACAGCAGTTGGCACATGAGTCTGCTCCTCCCCCGTTGATGACGTAGCTGATGCCAGATGAGTCTCCGCCTTCTTTACCGATGACGCAGCAGACGCCGCCCTCCTTCCCCGCCTCCGACGCAACAGACGCCGCATGAGTCTCCCCCTTCCCTGCCGATGATGCAGCAGTCGGTGCATGAGTCTGCTCCTTCCACGCCGACGACATAGCCGATACCAGATGAGTCTCCACCTTCCTCGCCGACGATGTAGTAGATGCCGCACAAGTCTCCTCCTTCCCCACTGTTGATGCAGCAGATGCCGCATAAGTCTCCCCCTTCCCCGTCGACGATGTAGTAGTCGACGCACGAGTCTGTTCCTTCCCCACTAACAATGTAGGCAACGCCAGACGCGTCTCCTCCTTCCATGCTGATGACGTAGCAGACGCAGCACAAGTATCCTCCTTCCCCACCATCGACGCAGCAGACTCCGCACGAGTTTCCTCCATCCCCACCAACGACGCAGCTCGCCACACGAGTCCTCCTTCTCTGCGGATGACACAGCAGACACCGCACGAGTCTCCTCCTTCCCTGCCGACAACGTAGCGGACGCCGCAGGAGTCCTCTCCTTCCCCGCCAATGACATATAATTAATTAAGTGGTTCTTCTTAATCTTTTTATCTTTCATATGGATCATGCTTATGCCAATAATTTCGTCATTGATGTAGGAGCCTAAAATCTACAACATTCGGACAAAAAAACATTTTAAATTTATAGTTGCTTATTAACTTGCATTCGATCAAGTGATTTTCATAACAAATAGCAACAATAGCAGGTAGCTGATTGTCACAGACTCATATTGCCTCACCAGCATCTAATGGAAATGGAAAATTAGAGCTGGTACAACCTATTCTATCTTCATGATAAGGCATTTAAGTATAATAGCTTGTTTGTTATGACTATTACTTGACTTTTTATTTTTGTCTATTGTTTGATCAAACCAGAAGAAGAATGTAGCTTAGAACAAAATGGAAGACAAGGAGTGGTGGTAATGTAGGTACTGTATGTGCATCATGTTTGCCAAATCTCATTAGGTTATGTTTCGATTGTCTCCTAAGTTGAAATTGCAACATTTGGGTCTAACATATGTCCTTTTTGGTAGAGGAAGCATGTATCGTGTAATCTGGAGACTGTAGTGAAGCTTGTTGCTGCTTCACAGCTTCTGCAGCCTACCTCTCATTTTGATGACAATGGACACAATATAATGGGGCCTTGTCATTTCTCTTTAGAACCAGCATTGTGAGCTAGGTTGTGGATTTTTCTGAGTTTTGGTTGATGTAGCAAACTATTGTGAAGGGCTTTTAGGCATGCCAAGATACAACTATAACAACTATCATTAACTTAATCTATGGATGAATACTTGACTAAATGTGGAATCTGCTTATATAAAGCTTGTTTTAGGTTTTCTTGCAAATCGCTGTTAAACATGCTTTCATGTTCCGCATATTTACTTGTTCAGATTTTAATACAGTAATGGATGCTCACAATCCACCAGTTCGGTGAAGTCCTCGAACACAAAGAAAGGGAAAATCAACTTAGCAAGCTGGTCAGTCTTCTAACAAGGCTGGATGTGCTCCAAATTGGACCACTGCTGAGGACACTTTACTTGCTCGGTTGCTAGTGGAGGAACACGTTGATGGAAGGAACAAGGGTGGTAATTTCAGAAAGCAATCATCGAATAAAGTTGTGCAGAAATTAAATAAATTATCTGCCATGGTACGAGATGCAGAGCAATTGACGTACAAATGGAAGAGACTGAAAGAAAGGTATAATGAATTTTAGTTTATGAAGAACAAGAGCTGATGGACGTGGGATTATGACATGCATAGGCCAACAGCAGGAGATCCGGGAGTAATGAGAGATTTCTTTATAGTATGTTTTACATTTTACGTTGTAACTTTCAGAATACAAACCCTAATTTTATGTCTAACACCTTTTTCTTTTTGGCGGCACAACCCACAATACGAAAATGCTTTGATCATT
The DNA here is from genome assembly GCA_005019695.1 of Trichopus zeylanicus subsp. travancoricus. Classification (NCBI taxonomy): domain Eukaryota; kingdom Viridiplantae; phylum Streptophyta; class Magnoliopsida; order Dioscoreales; family Dioscoreaceae; genus Trichopus; species Trichopus zeylanicus. Next base: position 7,884 of record RXID01019021.1, read on the forward strand.
GGGTTTCCTTAGTTTTTTGATATAGAACTAATGGTGAAGAGCTCAATTGCGATAGGAAGGTGGATGCTATCATCGAGAAGTGCACCTTCAGAGCCACCTACAGCAGAAGAGGGATCCGATTCGACTGCCTCACCAGTGATGCAAAACAACACTGAGGTTGACGATGATCCATCCATACAGTCATCTCGCTCGGAGGTTGTTTTCTGATGAGAACCCTACTTCTGTGACACGTGGGAAATGCTCTTCTGAAGGATTTGATTGTAGCAGTGGAAGAAATAACAGGAGACGTAGTGGAGAGTTCCTGAAAAGTACTGCAAGCAATTCTTACCAAACTGCGACTCCAGAGTCTTTGGACAAGTGGATGTAGGTTATGGACAAAAAGTATAGTGAAAGAGTTGTTGCAACTGAGATGTTTAAAAAGTGCATGGCCAAGTTGTTCAGCCTTACTTTTATTAACACTGCAGACAGGTTTAAATGTGCTGAATGTCTGAAAGAAACACATAATCAGGAATATTTTCTGCTAGAGGAGGATCTGTTTGGGCTGAAATTATGGGTTGAGAGGCGAGTAGAAGAATATGATATAAAACGGAGTAAGGCACAGTTACGTAAATCTCATCTGTCGTGCCCTCAAATCTTGGATAACTCCGAATAGGCTGTCATATGATGGGAAAATGTATGAGTAGGTCCTAATTGCAATTTTCTGCAAATGAACTTTTAATTTGAGCTGCATTATTTGTTTCTGTCTTGTATAAGCTTTGTTTCTAAGTTTTTTACTGTTTATAGGTGAAGAGGAAGAAAGGAAATGCAGCAGCAAAGGCAAGCAAGGCTGGTGCTAATCAAGGGAAGGACAAGAAGGAAAGGAAGGTCTCGACAGAAGCATAACCCTCCATAGGAAGTATGCATTGTCATGGCCAGTTTCAGGATCAAATTCCATAGAGTCCATGATCCAGGTCAAGGAGCTGTGTGCTTCCCGATTTTGAATATGACATTGTGTCATTTATGACTGAGGGTGTGCTTATGTGATTAATTGTAATAGAGGTGAAACTATGCTTGTCTGATTTGTGACTGTGAAACATGTGTTTTTGTACAATATCACATGCTGATATCACATGGGTTTGTGTAGTATATCACATGTTGTATAATTTAATTAACATATTTTATGCTAGCTGATGCTTAGGTTGTATTAATTTTTGTTGGTACGTTTAGGGGAATGTTTTTGCAGTTAAGCAATCTCACAGGGGGTATATTTGCCGCAAATTTCTTCTTTATAATCTCAACTTACCTCTATTTAATCCTTGTGGTGGACATTAACTACGAGGGACTCACATCATGCATTCTAAAAAAATTTAAAATTTTCAAAGCCGGAAAGGAGACTAAAATTGGATGGTGTTCCTTCTCGCTTGCAGAAAAAGTTTATGTTGAATTGGCACTAAGTCCGAAATGGTGTCGGAGATAGGTATCACTCTAACGTCAACAGTTTATCTCTGTAACATCAAGATAACACGTTCTATCAATCAGACACGACGTATCACTCTAACGTCAACAGTTCATCTCTGTAACATCAGGATGACTCGTCCTATCAATCAGACATGATTTATTACTCTAACATCAACAGTTCATCTTCGTAACATCTGGACGACATGTCCTATCAATCAGACAAGATTTATCACTCTGACGACAACAGTTCATCTCAGTAATATCAAGATGACCCGTCCTATCAATCAGACATGATTTATCACTCTGACGTCAACAGTTCATCCTTGTAACATCAAGATGAATCGTCATATCAATCAGACACAATTTATCACTCTGACAATAATAGTTCATCTCCGTAACATCAGGATGACATGTCATATCAATCAGACATGATTTATCACTCTGACGACAATAGTTCATCTCCGTAACATCAGGATGACATGTCCGATCAATCGAATAAGATTTATCACTCTGACATCAACAGTTCATCTTGGTAACAGCAAGACGACCCGTCATATCAATCAAACATGATTTATCACTCTGACGTCAATAGTTCATCTCTGTAATGTCAGGATGACACATCCGATCAATCGGACAAGATTTATCACTCAGACATTAACAGTTCATCTCGGTAATAGCAAGATGACCCGTCATATCAATTCGACATGATTTATCACTCTAACATCAACAGTTCATCTCTGTAATGTCAGGATGACACGTCCGATCAATCGGTCAAGATTTATCACTCTGACGACTCAGGTCGATCCCTATATATAGAGCGACCTTATTGTTGATGCTATAACACAACTTCATTCTTCTTTGTAACACCAATATGTCTAATTACGATGATATTGTTGATGATGTAGAGGAAGAAGTAGAGTTTCAATTTGAAGATGACATTTTGACTTATTTTGAAGACTCCTCAACCTCAGCAAGAAGACCACCCCGTCCACTGAATAATCGAGCTTTTACTGGGATGGAGTTTATGTACGACTTACTAGGTAATGAAACTCATTTTTTTTGGACCTTTAGACTTGTGCTGCAATTGTTTCTACTGTTCACTAGAATACTTGTTGATAGGGGTGTGCATTCGGTTAAAACCGAACCGAACCGAACCGAACCGGCCGAACCGAATTTTTCGAAATTTTCGAAAACCAAAACCGAACCGAACCGAACAGTAATAGAACCGAACCGAACCGAACCAAAATATTTCGGTTCGGTTCGGTTATAACCGAATTGCAAAACCGAAATTGACAGGGTTTGAATCTGGTCATTTGCATAAGGGATTAAGGGGGAAAAAAAAATTTAGTACAAGATATACAACAACAACACAGCAGGAGCAACACAGCAGCAGCAGGAGCAACACAGCAGGAGGCTAGGAGCAGCAGCAGCAGCCCGCAGCAGCACTTGAAGTATAATGTACATAGTTGTCATATTTGCAAGAGCAGGTAGCAGCAGGAGCAACACAGCAGGAGCAAGTGAGCAACACAGCAGGAGCAGCAGGAGGCTAGGAGCAGCACAGCAGGAGCAAGTGAGCAACACAGTAGGAGTAGCAGGAGGCTAGGAGCAACACAGCAGGAGGCTAGGAGCAGCAGTAGCAGGAGCAACACAACAGGAGCAGGAGCAAGTGAGCAACACAGCAGGAGCTGTAGGAGGCTAGGAGCAGCAGCAGCAGTAGCAACACAGCAGGAGCAGGAGCAACACAGCAGGAGCAGCAGCAACAACAACAACACAGCAGGAGCAACACAGCAGGAGGCTAGGAGCAGCAGCAGCAGCCAGCAGGAGCAATACAGCAGGAGCAAGTGAGCAACACAGCAGGAGCAGTAGCAGCAACAACAACACAGCAGGAGCAACACAACAGGAGGCTAGGAGCAGCAGCAGCAGGAGCAGCAGGAGCAGCAACAGCAGGAGCAGCAGGAGGCTAGGAGCAGCACCCCTAGGAGCAACACAGCAGGAGGAAGCGAGCAACACAGAAGGAGCAGCAGAAGGCTAGGAGCAGCAAGAGGCTAGGAGCAGCAACAACAACAACAACACAGCAGGAGCAACACAGCAGGAGAAACACAGCAGGAGCAGGAGCAACACAGCAGGAGGCTAGGAGCAGCAGCCAGCAGGAGCAATACAGCAGGAGCAAGTGAGCAACACAGCAGGAGCAGCAGCAGCAACAACAACACAGCAGGAGCAACACAGCAGGAGGCTAGGAGTAGCAGCAGCAGGAGGCTAGGAGCAGCACCCCTAGGAGCAACACAGCAAGAGCAAGCGAGCAACACAGCAGGAGCAGCAGGAGGCTAGGAGCAGTGGCAACAATAACAACATAGCAGGAGCAACACAGTAGGAGCAACACAGCAGGAGCAGGAGCAACACAGCAGGAGGCTAGGAGCAGCAGGAGCAGTAGGAGCAAGAGCAGCAAGAGCAGGAGCAACACAGCAGGAGGTTAGGAGCAGCAGCAGCAGGAGTGACACAGCAGGAGCAAGTGAGCAACACAGCAGGAGCAGCAGCAGCAACAACAACACAGCAGGAGCAACACAGCAGGAGGCTAGGAGCAGCAGCAGCTGGAGAAGCAGGAGCAGGAGCAACACAGTAGGAGCAGCAGGAGGCTAGGAGCAGCACCCCTAGGAGCAACATAGCAGGAGCAAGTGAGCAACACAGCAGGAGAAGCAGGAGGCTAGGAGCAGCAGCAACAACAACAACACAGCAGGAGCAACACAGCAGCAGCAGGAGCAACACAGTAGGAGCCAGGAGCAGCACAGCAGGAGGCTAGGAGAAGGCTGAGCCGCAATAGTAGGACAATGTATAGTTGCAGACTAGCAGTCTAGCAGAAGCGGGCAAGCTGCAAAATGCTTCAATAGCTCAAATTCATGTAACAAGACAGTTCAAGACTTCAAGTCGTAGGAGCAGCAGTCAGCAGAGCAGCAGGAGCAGCATAGGAGCAGGAGTAGCACAGCAGCAGGAGCATGTATATTGTATAGTATCAGAAGCTGGCAAGCTGCACTGCTGTAGAACACTTCAACAGTTATGTGGTTTAGAATAAATATGATCAACTGTAATTATGTGGTTCAGAATAAATAACAGTAATTATGTGGTTCAGAATAAATATGATCAATTCAGTAATCGGTTAGCATTTTAAGTTTGAAGGATTATATCATGCCAAATGATCCATTAAGAAAAAAGCTTGAGAAATCTTCTGTAATCCTGTGTACAGAAGTAACAAAACAAAAGCCAGAACTCAGAAGGCCCAGAACCAGAAGTTCCAACTTCCAAGCAGCATAACATTACTAGGGTGAAGCCAAAGAATGAGACAATCGTCCAATCAGTCACTTGCCCATATGCGAGCATAGCATATGGCAATGATCCAATGATTCAACATCTTCATCGCCTCAAACAGCTTATGAAAAATTCAACAAATATCATTAAAAAAATCATAAAACAATTCCAAGAGGGTCATACTGTCATATTCCCTCTCTGGTTGTCCCCGTGAGCGAATGGTAGGTAGTGGTTGCCTTCACAGGCCATCCAAACAACCATGCCATTGCTACAAGTAGGGGTGTGCATTCGGTTAAAACCGAACCGAACCGAACCAAACTGAACCGAACCAGAGTAGGGGACCATTGGAACACCTCCGCATCAGAACACCAAAGACAAAAAAAACCTCAAATAAAAGCAAAAATTCAAGAGGCTCAGATGGCTTTAATGCATCATCAAAAACGAAGATGTCTGCCCTCAGGCATCAACCTGCTTGGCTGCTCCAGCAAAATAATAGTTGGATACATACCTGTCCCTTGATAGTTGGATCATACTGTTGAACCTAAAAAACATAGTAAAATATCATCACAGTAAAAGCAATTAAGAAAATATCAGGTGAGTAGGTAACTAGGTAAGGAACTAAGGACAGTAAGATTATAACTTCACACATGCACTGATGCTGCGATGCACATGAATGATAAGGATATATAAGAATGAATCTATAAGAGATGACCATAGAAAGTTAGGAACATGAACAGAAATGCATAAAAAATAAGTAAACATATTCAAACCTTAAGATGACTTTTCAAAATTCAACGATTGCGACATCCAATTTCATTTTTATCAACTCTGAAATAAAAAATTCAATCAATGATTATCTAATCATAATAAAGAAATATACAATATAATAATAAAAATATTAGCAATGCAAATCTTACCCTCTTGAATCCTTTCAAGTTCTTCCAAACTTTCCTCAACCTTGATTTCTGTTTTTGAATTTTTAATCCAATCTTGAGTGCAAATGAGAGCTTGTACTAGTGTAGGAGTCAAAGAGCTATGAAAACGATCAAGTACGCGCCCTCCTGTACTAAAAGCTTATTCAGAGGCCACTGTAGAGATAGGTATAGCTAACATATCACGAGCCATGTGTGACAAAATAGGAAATCTGCAGCTATTCACTTTCCAGAAGCCCAGAACATCAAAGTTTGGCTCATTTTTTTCAAGATCCTCTGATAAATACTTGTCTATCTCAGACTTCATTTCATCACCCATGAAATTTTTTCTATGCTCAGCAAATAGACTGCTTAAGATGTACTTACCTGATTGATTTCGCATACTTGATCCTTCACCAGATGGCATTCCTCCCGGCTGTAGTCGCATTCTATACTCTTTGAACAAATCATATACAACTTCATGCAACCTTCTCCTCATCATAACACCTCTTTCACCTTCATACATTTTTTCAACTCCAAACTCAACATATTCTAACTTGCGTCTTGGATCAAAGACAACAGAAACAAAGAGAAGCATATTAATCTTCTCTGGCTCACCCCAATACTTGTCATATTTGTCTTTCATCACAGCAGCCATTTCTTGGATTTTTGTATCACCGCTGACCTTCCACAGATTCAAAGGAAGGTTAACTTGACAAATTTCATCAAAAAATAAATTACTTGTAACATACATAGAGCCAGAAACTCTAAGAGTCAATTCATAGAAATGCTCTAAGAATGTAATAAGTCGCCTGACATTCTGCCAATCAAAAGACAGAGGAGTTCCATCTTCATCATTAAGCTCATGACGGAAATTGCTATCTTCCTCTTCAAATTTTTCAAAAACCCTCTCAAAAGTTTGAGCTGCTTCGAGCATCATATAGGTGGAATTCCACCTTGTGGATACATCCAAACAAAGACATTTCCTGCTTTCAATTTTTTCAATTTTCACACATTCTTTGAACCTCTGCCATCTTGCTGAAGAATATCTCACATATTTAACAGCAGATCTAACCCGTCATATCAATCTGCCATCCTTTTCAAACCATCTTTCACCACAAGATTAATGATATGTGCTATGCAACGCATATGAATATATTTTCCTTGTGCCAAACAAAGTGCCCCAATTCAAAAATTTTTTCTTCAAATAGGAAATAGCAGTATCATTTGAAGAGGCATTATCAATAGTAACAGTCAAAACACTATCAATTCCCCATTCAGATAGGCATTTTTCAATTAGTTTTCCTATAACTTCACCCTTATGACTTGTAATCTTGCAAAAATTCAAAAGCGTTTTCTTCAAGTTCCAATTAATATCAATATAATGTGCTGTTTTCATCATGGTAGAGTTGAAAACAGTCTCTAGTCATAGTCCAACGTGAAGGCATTCAAAATCTAGGACAAGCTTGAGACATAAAGTATTGAAAGCCTTCATGTTGCACAAAGCTAAAAGGTAGTTCATCTACAACAATCATGTGTGCCAGTGCTTTTCTAATTTTTTCTTGATCAAACTTCCAGCTTGTTAGCACAGGCTCATTTGCTACTTCTTTCTGAATAGGTTGCATAGCCATTTGTGTTTGATGTGTATCAACATTATATGGATATCGCTTGCACTGATTCATGTGATGTCTAAGAGAAGAAGTACCATTTTTCTTTGAATCACACAAGAATTCATTACCACAGTAGTTGCATTTGGCTTTGGTTGACTTGCCCGGGCCTGTGAACTTTCTGTAATGCTCCCATACAGCTGATCGTGCTGCCATTCTTTTCCTTGGCATTGGAGGCTTTGTACTGCACGTAGACGTAGATACATTGCCCTCATTTGCAACTTCGATAGCCATAGGCGCAGAACTTTCCTGCGAGGCAGAAATTGGCATTGGACTTGGAATAACTGGATTTGTGCTTGAAAGCTGCTGACTGTCATCCTGGTTCAACATCTGTCAATAGAAAAATACAGAATTACATATTAAATTGTATGAAATCAAAAACCCTAATTTAATTTCACAAAATTCAACCCTAACCTTGCAATTTGATCCCGATGATGCCGTTGTAGAACCCTAATTTCACAAAACCCTAATTTAATTTCACAAAAAATCAACCCTAAATTTCATAATTTCCAAAATACTCTCAACTTGCAGCTTAATCCGTTGTAGAAAAATGAGAGATTGAAGCTCAGAGCGTGACCAGAGAGATATTGAGGGGTTGGGACTGAGAGTCAGAGCCTCAGAGGAGAGGAGGAGGGGGGTGGTCCGGGGGTGGACCGTGGACGAAAGGATGAACAATAAAATCGTATGAAATCAAAAAACCCTAATTTAATTTCACAAAAAATCAACCCTAAATACCCTCACCTTGCAGCTTAATCCGTCGTAGACTCGTAGAAAAATGAGAGATTGAAACTCAGAGCGTCGACCAGAGAGAGGCGTCGCCGCGTCGGGACTCAGAGCCACAGTCCTCAGAGGAGGAGGGGCGTCCGGGGGTGGATGAAAGCTGGAGGGATGAAGGCGCAGCACCGCAGGTCCGCAGCGGCAAGAGCGAGAGAGGCGAGATCCAGAGCGGTGAGAGCCAGAGCGGCGAAAGCAACAAGAGCGAGAGCGAGAGCGCCCAGAGGGTTAGGGTTAGGGTTAGCAGAACAGTAGGCGTCGGCTCGGCGAAGTGGCGACTGGCGAACCGCTCTGAAAACGGAGATTATATAGGCAGTCCGGTCTATTCGAGCCGATTAGACCAAAACCAAAACCAAAACCGTAGTATATAGATATATATATATAATTCGGTTCGGTTCGGTTTTTACGGTTTTCAAAAATCAGAAACCGAAACCGAACCGAAATTTAAATTTTTTTTTTTTCAAAACCGAAACTGAACCGAGAACCGAATAAATCGAACCGAATTGGTTATTCGGTTTCGGTCGGTCGGTTCGGTTCGGTTAAAACCGAATAGTGCACACCCCTACTTGTTGAGCGGGGAAGTATCGTGCCTACAGCCCATGTATCATCTGAATTACAAGTAGGGATTTTTCTTTACTCCATTTCTCGTGGAGCATCTAACTGAGACTTGCAGCTGGCATTTCAACACTCTGCAATGACTATAAGTAGGTACTTCTATAAAGTCTTAGAAGGTATTATGTCTCTAAAAAATGATTATATACAATTGCTGCCTCATGATGCTCCAATCCATCCCTCAATTCTTAATCGAGGAGGAGCGTATTCCTTTTTCAAGGTGAGATAAGTTTTTACAAAATTTTCTAATTAATGCCAAAATATATTCTAATATATTATGTGTTTCTTTGTAGGATGCACTCAGGGCTATAGATGGCACACATATACCGGCGATTGTGAGTCAAGAAATGCAACTTCCATTTCGAGACCGACATGGGTTGCTTACGCAAAATGTTATGGCAATTGTCTCTTTTGATATGAAATTTTTCTATATTTGTAGTGGTTGGGAGAGATCTGCGGCAGACACACGAATCTTATGAGATTGTTTAAGCCGAGGCGATTTCTTCATCCCCGAAGGTGAAACTAATAATTTTGCTTTTCTTTAATGACTAATGATAATGTTCGTAATAATAATCATAGTTTATTTTAGGTAAATACTATCTGGTGGATGCCGGGTATGCCAATACTAACAAATTTCTTGCACCATTTCGAAATGAGCGGTACCACATTGGACAGTTTGGTCAAGGTCGAGTTCGATATCGGAATCCGAGGGACAAATTTAATCACATGCACGCCAGTTTGAGAAATTGTGTGGAGAGGACATTTGGCATATTTAAGCAGCAGTTTCAAATATTACGCAAAATGCAACCATATCCTTATGAAACACAATGTGCTATAGTGGTGGTTTGTGCTGTGTTACATAATTTTATACGCTGGAATTACGATGAGAACCAGTTGTTTTATGACTGTAGGGCTAACAAAGGGGTTCATGAAAGCACTGAAGAATTTCTGGGAGTACACAATGAAACATCTGAACCCAACATCCGTATATCGCAATGTGAAGTGCGATATGGGGAAATACTTTGGAACGAATTAACTGCAGCTCTGTGGGAAGCGTAAGTGATACTTTACTTTTTTTGATATAAAAGTGTAAGTATAATTTACATAATTTTCTAACATCATGTTAATAATTTTTCCACTTTTATTTACTTGCAGAGAATAATGTTGTATTTTTGCACCGCGAAGCAGTCGCACGTGTAGCCAAAGAAGTACTCGCTAATGCTTTATTTTGAACCTAGAATTTTGCAGACAGTGCTCGCTATTTTCGTTATCTTTCAAAATTATTATATGTATCTAACAATAATGTATATTGTGTTTTTCAGACAATACTCGCTTTTTCCTGTTAATTAGCGCCGTTAATTATTGTTGTAGTGTTTGGAGTCTCCTTTTCTCTAATGTATAAGCTGCTGTGCTGTGAAATGCAAGAGACACTATCACTTACAAGAGGTTTTTTGCCATGAAATCTTCCAAGCAGAAGCTTAGGACGCTGAATGGCAGATTTGAATACGCATTTTCCATAGGAAGCACTATCAACTGCAACTTGCATTAGGTAAGTGCAATATAATATGATAAATAAGATACAGACATTAATGCAAATTAATGCAGAGATTATGCAAAACAAACCCACTATAAAGGTTAGGAATCTAAATCAAAAAATGAAACCTACTCCTTTCCCAATTTCTGCTGGAATTGTGAAATTCGTACATGCTTAACACAACGAAATCCCAACTTTGGGGATATTCCAAAGTATGAAAATTTTCTCCTCGCCATACAGTAGACACCATCTCTGCCATCACCGCCCCATCCACTTTCAGCACACACACATCCTTCTCCGCAGTCGACGTCGATGTCCTGCACTCGACCCACCACCTCCTGCTCTCCATCATCCTAGCAATCACAGCCGTCCTTCTCCTCCGAGATCTCCTTGAATCTCGTCAAACTATTCATCTTCTCCTCGCCATGAAGCAGACAACGTCTCCGTCATCACCGCCCCATCCTCTTCCAGTAGATGCCGTCTTTGCCATCACCGTCCCAATCTCTGCCATCACTATCCACGCGAGCTCGACCGGTGAGCTCCACGCTCGACCTTGGATGCCGAGATCTGCGCGCGAGCTCGGCCGGTGAGCTCCGTACGCGAGCTCCGCGGGTGAGCTCGGGTGGCGAGCTCTGCGGGCGAGCTCGGCTGGCCAGTTCCATGCGCGAGCTCGGGCTGCCAGCTCCGCGCGCGAGCTCGGTCGGCCAGCTCCGCGCACGAGCTCGGCCGGCCAGCTCCGCGTGCGAGCTCGGCTGGCGAGGAAGATGAACAGTACTGTGTCAACAGTACTCAACGGAGGGCATTTTCGTCCACAAAAAATTTTAACCATCTGCTAGCTAGATCAGTAACCAAACATGATTTACTTGACCACATTAGCGTTTTACATTTTACACCTTTTAACCTTGACCTTGACCTTGACCCCGTTCCAAATGGGCCCCTACTTCTTCGAAGACTACTACTCCTACTACTAATACTACAACTCCTACTGCTACAACTACTATTCCTACTACTACTGCTACTACTTCTACTACTACTACTACTAGTACTAGTACTAGTACTACTACTATTTCTACTACAACAACAACAACTACTACTACTACAACTGCAACTAGTGCTATGAAAACTACTATTACTACAACTACTGCTATCGCTAATACGACTACCATTACTACTATAACAACAACTACAACTGCTACTACTGTTGTTGCTATTGCTACTCCACCCACTATGACTACTAATATTACTACTACTAATTCTACTATTGCTACTACTACTATTATTAATACTATTACTACCACTACCACTACTACTACTAAGGCAACTACTATTACTACTACTACTATTACAACTATTATGACTACTACTACCACCACTATGACTTTTCTACTACCGCTACAACTACTACAACTATTACTACTATTACAACAACAACACAACAACAACAACAACAACAACAACAACAACAACAACAACTACTACTACTACTACTACAACTACTACTACTTCGGCTACTCCAACTTCTACTAGTACTACTATAGCTACTACTACAACTACAACTACTATTCCTTCTACTACTTTTGGAACAACAACAACTACACTACTACTACTACTACTACAACTTCTACTACTACTTCTACAACTACTACTACCACTACTACAACTACAATTTCTTCTACTACTTCTACAACTACTACTACCACTACTACTATTACAATTCCTACTACTACTACTCCTCCGGCTCCTACTACTATAATGGCTACTACTACTACTTCTGCAACTACTACGGCTACAACTACCTCTACTACTACTGCTACTTTCGCAACTACAACTATATTGCTACTATAACTACTTCTACTACTTCTATAACTACTACTACTCCAACTACTATTACTACTGCGACTACTACTACTACTATTACTGCTATTATTCTACTACAACTACTACTACTGCTTCTACTACTGCTACTCATCCTCCTCCTCCTCCTCCTCCTCCTGCTATTACTACTACTATTACTACAAGTTCAACTACAACAACAACTACTACTGCTACTATTTCTACTCCTACTAGTAAAACAAATCCTACAATTACTTTGGCTACTAGTATTATTATTATGACTACTACTCATATTACTGATATTGCTGCTACTACTACTGCTGCTGCTACTACTTCCACAATTTCTACAATTGCTACTACTACTACTACTTCTATTATAACTACTTCTACTACTGGTATAAGTGCTACTATTACAACTATAACTGCTACAACTACTCTAGCTATTGCTACTACTATCACTACTACCACTCCTACTACTACTTCTACTACTACTACTATTGTTACTGCTACTACTACTACCTCTACAACTACTAATATTGCTACTACTGCTACGCTAATACTATGACTACTACTTCAAGCACTGCTACAACTCAAACAACCACTACTATTACTACTATTAATACCACCACTACTACTACTACTACTACTACAACTACTCCTACTGCTACGACTATTACTACTATTGTTACTACTACCACTACTTTTACTACTACTACTACTACTACTACTACTAATACTACTACAACTATTTTTACGACTACTATTACTACTACAACTAGTACTATTGCTGCTATAACTACTGTTACTTCTGCCACTAATGCTACTGGCACTATTATTGCTACAACTACTGATACTAGTACTATTACTGCTAAAACTAGTACTACAATTGCTACTACTGCGACCACTACTACCTTTCCTACCACTACTACTACTAGAAATACTACTATTACTACTACTGCTGCTGCTAATACTACTAGTACTACTACTACTACTATAACTACTACTGCGACTATTGCTGCTACTACTACTGTTAAAACTATTAATACTTCCACTACTACTGTTGTTACTACTATGACTACTACTTCTACTACTACTACTACGAATACTACTACTACAATAACTACTACTATAGCAACTACTACAAATACTACTACTGCAACTACTACTACTACTACTGCAACAACCACTACACTATTGCAATAACTACTTTTACTACCACTACAACTACTACTGTTCCTACTACTACTACTACTACGACTACTACTACTACTACTACTACTACTACTACTACTACTATTTCTACTACAACAACTACTACTGCTACTATTCCTACTACGACTCCTACTACTACTCCTACTACTACAACAACAACAACTAGTACTAATACTACTTCTACTACAACAACTACTATTGCCACTACTTCTACTACTACTACTACTACTAATGCTACTACTTTAACTTCTACTCCGAAAACAACTCCTACAATTACTTTGGCTACTACTATTATTGCTACTACTACTACTCTTATTACTGGTATGGATACTATTACTACTACTATTGCTACAACTTCCACTACTACTACAACTGCTACTACTACCACTACTTCTACTACTACTTCTGCTACTGGTACAACTGCTACTACTACTCCTGCTACTGTTAATACTATGACTACTACTACTCTAGCTACAATAACTACTACTACTACTACTACTTCTGCTACTGCTACTACCTCTATAGAACCTAATACAACAACTACTACTACTATTACTACTCTTAATACTACCACCACCACTACTACTACTACTACAACAACTATAATAACTCCTACGGTTAGCACAACTATTACAAATACTCCTACTACTACTATTAGTACTACTACTACTACTACTACTACTACTACTACTACGACTACTACTACTTTTACTACTACTACTACAATAACAACAACTACTACTACTACTACTTTTATGTCTACTATTGCTACCACTACTATGACTTCTATAACTACTGCTACTTCTTCCACTAATGCTACTAGTACTATTACAGCAATAGCTATTGATGCTACTACTACACTACTGATACTAGTACTATTACTGCTACAACTACTTTTACTACTACTACTATTGCTACTACTATCACTTGTCCTACCACTACTTCCACTACTAATAGTACTATTCTTACTATTGCTGCTACTTCTAATACCACTCGTACTACTACTACTACTACTATTTTGACTATTATGCTACTGCGGCTACTAAAACTATTACTACTACTAGTACTACCACTATTACTACTACTACTACTGTTGTTGTTGTTGTTCCTGCTACTGCTATTGTTGCTGCTGCTACTGCTACTGCTACAACAACAACAACAACAACAACAACAACAACAACAACAACAACAACAACAACAACAACAACAACTACTACTACTACTACTACTACTACACGTATTGCTACTGCAACTACAACTACTACTACTGCTATTGCTACTACTGATGATGCTACTGCTACTACTGCGACTTGTACTACTATTGCTACTATTGCTACTACTACTATTACTACTTATAATTCTACTACAACTCCTACTATTACTATTAGCACTACTACTACTACTACTGCTACTACGACTACTACTACTACGAATACTACTACTACTACTACTACTACTACTTTTATGGCTACTATTGCTACTACTACTACTACTACTATAACTACTGCTACTTTTGCCACTAATGCTACTAGTACTATTACAGCAATAGCTATTGATGCTACTACTACACTACTGATACTAGTACTATTACTGCTACAACTACTTTTACTACAGCTACTATTATTACTACTTCTACTTGTCCTACCACTACTTCCACTACTAATATTATTGTTACTACTGCTCATGCTGCTTCTAATACCACTAGTACTACTACTACTACTGCTACTATTCTGACTATTATGCTACTATAGCTGCTAAAACTGTTACTACTACTAGTACTACTACTATTACTACTACTACTACTACT
>RXID01019025.1:0-17024 GCA_005019695.1 Trichopus zeylanicus subsp. travancoricus
AATCCTAAGTTAAATGAAAGAGTGAATCAAATCATTTGTCATGGCCCCTTGACTTCTGAATTAGCTTCTTTTGATATTCTTGAACTTCCTTTGAGTGTCCTACATCACTTAGCTTCCCTTTTGCTTCCTGAGGCCTCGCTGGTACCCCAAGAGTCAAGCTTTAGGACTTTTGATGGAGATAACTCTGCTGCTCAAGCTGGTGGAAGAGTTTGTCCACCTGATCAAGTCTCCCACTCAGATCTCCTGAAAGTGTCAGAATTTCGCTTTCAGCCAACCTGGGTTGCCCGACAACTTCAAGCACAAGTTCCCGAGCTTCCTGCTTGGTGAAGGGCCTGCTGTCTAAAACTACAGTTGTGAGAGTTTTATGGGAAACTTCTAATTTAGAGATTTCTTGTGCAAGGTTTTGACACTCTTCCAGTATTTGCTTAAAATTCTTTAGATGAACTTTAGATGAGAGACAAGTTCGATCGTAGATTACAGAGATGTTGTGAGTTAATTGGTTAGTTGATACTTTAGAAATTGAAGCAAGGTCAAGGTACTCCAGGTTAGAGGTTCAGGAATGATCATACCATTCCTGGATAGATTTTTCCCATGCATCAGACATAAGAGCTAATTATTCATAATGACTAAAAATTATCCAGGGGGTAGTTCCAGACTAAATAAGAATTAAGCCGGAATCACACAGGTGTGCACTTGGGCTTACACACGGCCTCCTGCCTTAATTGCCAAGTTAGGACTTGTTCTTTTTCCCAACTAAATTCGAACTTAGTCCGCATAATACCTCCAAGATAAAAGGTAGTCGTTTATGAATTCAGCTCAAAATCTTAACACGGTAGTAATTAGCACGAAATGATAATCACGAATCCTTACCTCATACCCTTAGTACCCTAACCTCTGGGGGTTTTACTCCTCCATATCTTTAGCAAGGCTCTGATACCATGAATGTCACAATGAATGGCGGTGGCGGGGAGCGGGGTTTATGTTGTAAAATTAAACTACAAGGCGATAAGAAATAGGGAGAATATATGGAAACTCTCAGATTCTTATTGCCCAAGGCGTGGATCTGTATTTTGTATACAATGGTGATGCCCTTATATAGAGGGCAATGGTGATGAGCAAAGTTCTTACATAAGCTGCAGCTTTATAGCAGCTAACTTATAGGCTTTACAGCTTATCCTACAAGTAGCCTTTTATAGGCTTTACAGTGCTCTCCTTCTTCTTCTCTTTTTTCTTCTCCTTCGACTTCTCCTTCTGCTTTTCCTTCTCCTCCTCCTCCTTCTTCTTCTTCTTCTTCTTCTTCTTCTTCTTCTTCTTCTACTTAGCTCTTCTTCTATTTCTGCTTATTCCTCTTGTTGTTCCATTTCTTCTTCTTCTGCTCCTCCTCCTCCTCCTCCTTCTCCTTCTCCTTCTACTGTTAAATAATTAAAGTGAACTTTCTGGACTTATTTGCATTAATTCTAGTTTGGTTTTCTAGAGGAAGTTATTTCCATAAAAAGTTATTGCAAGATGTAACTTCCTTTACTTTTCTCCTACTTCTCATAACTTCCTCCTACAATCTATTATAAATATCAACTTTGTTGTAATAGTAAAAGTATCCCTGATTATGTATTCATATATGATCTATCATTATCAATGATAAATTAAGTTCAGTATTGTCCTCCATTTTGTTCTTGTTATATATGGTTATCTGATTCTTTGGCTAGTGTAGTTAACTGTAACACTATCTTGAGAAATCAAATCCAATATTCCTTTACATGGTATTAGATCCTCAAGGATAAAGTTGAGCAATCTTCGAAGCTTTTCCTTGGAGAAGAAGTTCATTCAGTGTATGGACGATGGAGTTTGGCAATCGAGTTGGTGGACTCGTTATAGAGTTACTAAACTTCAATGCTAAAATTTGGAGGACATGCATGGAGTCTTTTCTTATTGGAGAAGACTTGTGGGAGATTGTTGGCGGCAATGATTGGGTGGCTTCAGCAAATACAGCCGAGAATGCTCAACCTTACAAGATGATGGAGGATGGCTAATGCCATGGCTGAGTTTGTGCTGAAGAAATCTGTTTCACATGATGTCTTTGAACACATTATGGAGTGCAAATCAGCAAATGAGATTTGGAGAAGAACAATGAACAAGAAGAATACTGCTTGCCTTCCAATGGTAGACAATGAGTTAGCTAATACAAAGCAAGGTGCTCAGAAATTTCAGTCTTGGACCCAAAGGAGCCAATCTCAAAGGCACCTAAGAAGCATTACATCATTCATGACCTTAATAAGGAGTATCATTCTTATGTTACTTCTATTCAAGGTTGGGAGAAACAGCCTTCATTGGTGGAATTTGGGAACTTCCTTGCTTCTCAAGATTCCTTGGCAAAACAAATGGCATGAAGTTCTCTTCACTCTAATGATAATGATGTTTTATTTTCTAGCAAGAAAAAATTTCAGAAAAAGAAGGAGAAATATTGCTGGGAATGAGGATGTTTTAAAAGAAGACGTTGAAGATTGGAGTGGTAAATGTTTTCATTGCAGATACCACATCAGTGGATGCCTCGGCATCCATCAACTTTGATGAAGAATGGATCATGGATTCTAGTTGCGGACATCACCTTATCAGCAATGACTCAAAGTTCTCACATATTCAACAATCCAATAGAGAAAGAGGGCATCATAACTCTACAAAGCAATAGCGGTGATCCTCTTACTCTCATGACTGTCTATCAGGTTCCTGGAATGAAGAAGAATGTCTTTTCGGTGGCCACTATGTCCTGTTTGTCCCCAAAGATGTGAAGTTTCTCCAGAATATTTCTCACTTGAAGGCGGACATAACCTATGTTGGTAAGAGAATTAAGAGATCTCTTTGTTTTGTCTGTCTCTACTACTTATATTGACAGGATGAACACAAATGAAGGTGATTCTATTTGGCATGCTCCGTTGGGTTATTTCAATATGAAAAAGTTAGAAGCAATGGTGGTAAAGAAATTGGTTAATGGATTGCCCAACATTACTTCTCTTGGTTGTGGCAATGTTTGTGAAGGCTGTCAATATCGAAAGGCACATCGCCTTCCATTTGACAAATCACTCACATCAAGAAGCAAAGCACCTTTGGAGTGGGCCCATAGTGACTTGATCGGACCATGTACCACACCTTCATATTCCGGCTCTCTTTATATGTTGTTTTTTGTTGTTGATTTTACCAGGTTTTTACTTGAGTATATTTTGTGAAAGAGAAGTCTGAGGTCTTCTCCAAATTCAAAGAGTTTAAGATGACTGTTGGTAGGTGTTCATCAGAAGATATGAAGGTTTAGAACTGACAATGGGGGAGAATACACATCAAATTAATTCTACTCTTTCTGTCAAGAGCATGGCATGGAGAGGGAATTATCTTTTGCATACACTCTAGAACAAAATGAGGTGGCAAAGACAAAGATTCATCATCTTATGGGGACTCCCAAATGTTGGTTGCATGCAAAAAACTTACCTAAAGCCTTGTGGGCAGAGAGTATGGTTTGTGCAGCTTTTGTCATCAATCGACTTCCTCTTAATCCACCAACCAATATGAAGTCCCTATATGAGTAGATGTGGGGAGAGAAGCCTAATGTGAAGAACTTCAAAGTTTTTGGCTCTTCCAAGAGAAGCAAGTTGGATGCCAAAGCCAATAAATGCATATTTGTTGGATATGATGAAAGAAAAAACGATGGAAGTGCATGGATCCTGAAACTCATAAATATGTAGTTTCAAGGGATGTGGTGTTTGATGAAATGTCTTCCTCCTATTTTTCTCAAAACATCTCTTGGTGTAGGTGGAAACACTAATGTTGTACCAATGATGGAGACAACTCTTCCAATATCTTCAAATGCTCCTAGTTCTTCAATAATTTCATCTATTTCACCAATTGCAGAGAATGGTGAAAGGGGGAGCAGAAATACTCATGAAGTTCATGAGCACCAAAAGATGGTGAATATGCGACCATTACGAAGATCCACAAGGAAGATTGTCAAACCAGTTCACTATGGTTATGGGAACTGATCACTCCAGGTTCATGTTTCTTTGCAGGTCCTCTTGATGAGAATGAACCATCATTCTATGATGAAGCTAAAGGCATCAAAGAATGGGAGGACACCATGAATGAAGAAATGAAAACACTGATGAAGAATGAGACTTGGGTTCTTTTTCCAAAACCCAAGGATATGCAGCCCATTTATTGCAAATGGGGGTATACAAGTTGAAGTGAAAGGCAGATGGGAGTATTGAAAGACTTGTTGCTTGAGGGTTCTCTCAAAAATATGGAGAGGACTATGAAGAAACGTTCAGTTCTGTGGTGAAAATGACTTTTGTTAGAGTGGTGATCACTTTGGCAGCTAGTGGAGGATGAAAGTTACAGTAACTTGATGTCAAAAATGCCTTCCTTCATGGAGAGATTGATAAAGATAATTCATGGAGAAACCAGCAGGGGGTATGTTTCAAGTTCCCATCCTGAACATGTTGGCAAGCTTAATGATGCAGCGGGGGGAGGCACGAGGGGTAAGAAGAAGATCACTGTCTTCTCACCACGATAGATCCTTGAATCTACAAGGAAGATGGAAGGGAACAAACTCAAAATAAGAGAATATTATTGATAGAAAAGCTTTTTTTATGTTACAACCTTGGGCTGTATATATAGCCATCTAATAAACTTAAAGTCTTACTTGATGTAGACTAAAAATAAGACTTAGACTCCACTAAGAATTCTACTTAGCATATCTTAAATAAAAAGATCTATATTTGAAGCTAGAATGGCTGAAGTAATATAATCTAAGTGTGGAAGATTATAATGAGATGTTGAGACTGTTGTAATTTGAATGAACCACAAGAGCAGACTGTTGAACAGTTTCTTGGGAGACTGAACAAAGAAATTGCCAAGGTGGTGGAGTTATAGCACTTCTATTCCCTTGAAGATGTTATTAAGTTGTCTATCGAGGTGGAGAAACAACTCAAGGTGTCTAAAAGATCCTCTTTTAGAATTGGTGACAAAGGCTCTATTCCTAACAAGAGAAGTTCTTCGAAGGGTGAGACCTCTAAAAAGCTGAAGCTAACTCTAAGTCAAAAAAAGAAAAGGAGCAGGAGGTTGCCTCTCAACTTCAAAAGAAGAACAACCAGATCAAGCACTTCAGATGTCTCGGGCATGGCCACATTGCTTCAGAATACCCCAAGTGAAACTTGATGGCTATACAAGAATTTGTTAATGAAAATTCTGACCATGAAGAAATTCTTGAAGAATGAGAGAATGAACCAAACATTGACTGATGAAGGCAAAATGCTTGTGATTCGGAGCCTTTCAAATATGCAGGTTAATTGTGATGAAGAGCAAAGGCAAAATATTTTTCAAACCAGAAAACCTTATTCAAGTTGTTCTTTTTACCAAAGAATATCCATGCTGGCGGCCTGATGAGTCATTGCACAACTAAATGCACCTCGAGGACCAGCCAAGGAGATAGGCAATTGAGAGATAGAGAGGTGTGACGTAGGCATCATGTTCCGTTGTTGGAGTGTGAGATTGTGTCATGTCTTCTGCAACTAGTGAAAGAGGGGAGTTTGGTCAGCTGGATTCTTCCTTCTTTAAGCTCTTCCTCACTGTCAGACTACTTATAGCTAGACAATGAATCACTCGCTTTCCCTCCTGTCCATCCCGTCTCTGAACTCAAGCCTCACCTTTGAAAATCAAGAAACAGATTCAAGAATTGCATAGATAGAAGGTGGAAATGAACCAACCCGGGGATCAAAAAAGAGAAATGATCAGAATGATTGAGGAAAAAAAGAAAATGGTGGCCCCTTTCGCCCAGAGGACATCCTTTAGTCTCACGAAAGCTGAGGATTAGGGCTTAAGCAGCCAGATGAGAAATGACAGTCAAAAGTGAAGTATACCCTGAGAGTGTGCGCCTGCAGTGCAATAAGAGGCACCACCCTATTGTGCCAGCAGCCAACTCCAGCATGCAAAGGGTCCATAATCTATACCGAGTATGAGTCGCAACTTCCTATAGGGGAGAAGAATACAAGAATAAGGATATCATAAATAAAGAACTTTGGCTGGTATATGAGTGGGAACAGTCTTAGCAGTTGCTTTCTCAAATTCTCCGGAATCTCAACACAGGTAACACCAGCTCTCTCCTCAAATCAACACAACTCCCTCTCACAGCTAAACTTCTGCAGACATCCATGCTGTCACCTACCATGATTCCTTCCAAGTGCCTGGCATTGGCTAATAATCTCAATGCCGAAAGCAGTGTTGTCCCTGGATTCACTGATTTATGGATTAGCATCTCAAAGTCCTTTGATAGCCATAAAGAAATCGTCTTGGTAGCAATCACCAAACCAATGGAACAAAGATTAGATAGCCCTGCAGCTGGTCCACAAGCAAGGGTTTGGGGTCCATTACTGTCTGGCTTCTGAGAGCCAGTAGGATGTGTTCATCTTTGGGACTGATATAGAAACAGAAATTACCGGGAATTCCAGCATTGAGATCCTTAGATAAGAAGGAAGAAGAAGAGATAAAGCACCTATGTAATTTATCAAAATCATCTTTTGAAGAATAAGAAATTAGCTAACGGGGGTCAAACCTTCCTTGGGGCTGAGGATTATGTTTAACATCATTCCCTAAAATGAGGATGAAGACCTGGACCTTCACGATCAAGCTTATTATTGTAAAGAATGTGAAGCCATAGTCAAATGATCCAAACCAGGTTGAGAGCATCAAAGCTTATCAGACAATTGCTTTAGTACCCAGGTAGATGAAAAACAATAATGCAATAGTTTATGATCCATAAACTCAAAGACGAGAGACTGTTGTTGCTTCAACACCAATCAGTAGGGGTGCTGGGGCACGCTAGCTAGATAGCATAGAAAGTTAAAGAAAAGAGAAACTAGTGGGTCTGGAAAAAAGAAAATCCAATAGAGATAGAGTCTGATGATAGGCAGTGGAAAGAGATAGAACGGGCAAAGTCCTGGAGAACTCGAAAAAGAGCAATCATGGGGAAAGGAAAAGAAAGGATAAGTGAATAGAGCTTTTTCCACTTTAGGAAAGCTCAGTCTTATTGGATTTCTTGAATCCACAAGTGTGGTAGACGAGGAAAACACCATTGCCTCTGTTAAGAACTCCTTGAATCCACAAGGAAGAGAGAAAATTCACTAAAGTAGAAATTTATTGAGAATAAAAGTTGTCTCCCGTCCATAGGACTGAAGCCCTATTTATACAAATACCAGAAATCCAATTTGAGTAAGTTTCTGACTTCCCAAGTCCTAAACTGAATATAACTCAGTTTAAACCCATTAATTGGGTTGGTAGAAGTTCTAAATAAGTTAACCTACGAAAATAAAATCCTAAATAAAGATTCATCCTTCCCAAGTCCTAAACTGAATAGGATTCAGTCCAAAATTGGTCGTGGGTTGGTGGAATCCGAGAATAAGACCTAAGACATCATAATGAAGAGAATTTTAAATATAGAAAGGTACTAAGTAAGGTAAATCCTAAGTTTAAATAGAAGAGTGAATCAAATCATTTGTCATACCCCCTTGACTTCTGAATTAGCTTCTTTTGATATTTTTGAACTTTCTTTGAGTGTCCTACATCAGTGTCCCCTTCTTGTAAAGAACTCGTTCTCGAGTTACTTTATCGTAATGTGCAGTCCTCAGGTGCATAGTAGTCAAACAAATCTTGAATATTAAAAAGGTGTTTGGAGATTCCCAAATCCTCGGGAGGTTCGATGACATAGGCCATTGGGTGTTTATCTTTCTTCAGTATCTATCTTCAGTGGGCCCAATTTCGTCTGTTTCAGTGTTGTTGTAAGTTCCAGCTGGAAACTGTTCCTTCCTCAAGTGCACCATCACTAGATCTCCTTCTTGAAACTCTTTTGAACGCTTATGAATGTCCGCTTTAATTTTGTATTTGGCATTGGATTCTTCTAATTTCTTCTTTACCTCAGTATGCACTTCAATAATTCTCTCCGCCATATTGTCTGCAGCTATGCGTGTTCCTGGTAATTTGGGCAACACCACCAAATCCAGCGGGTGTTTTGGTGTTCTTCCATTGACAATTTCAAATGGCGATTTTCCCGTGGACCTGTTCTTCATGTTATTGAAAGCAAATTCAACTTGTGCGAGGGCATAGTCCCACTGCTTTGGTTTGTCTCTTGCAAGACACCGGATGATGTTTACAAGTATTCGATTCACCACTTCAGTTTGTCCATCTGTTTGTGGATGATAAGCACTACTAAATTGTAGAGACGTATCAAATCGCTTCCACAATTCTTCCAAAAGTGACTTAGAAATTTTGTGTCACGATCAGAAGTGATAGTCTTTGGCACTCCATGTAGCCTTACAATCTCTTGAAAGAATAGATTAGCCACCCTTGTTGCATCTGCTGTTTTCTTAGGAGATATGGCCTTTAGACTGTAGCTATTTGCTGGATTTGTATCTTAGGAGATATGGCCTTTAGACTGTAGCTGTATGAATCTTGACGGATCCTAATTGGAGTTGGAATTCAACTTGGACTGGATCTCTAATTTTACTGTAAAAGGATGTAGTTGTCCTACATCATCCATCTACTACTCCTTCTTCATCTCCTGCTTTTTCTCCTCCATCTTGATGGATATGCTTAGATAAGATGATGACAAGCAAACTCAAAAAAAAGAAAACAAAAAGAAACAACGAATGGAGAGTTGGGTGATAAATAAAATGATAAGTATCTCCCCACCAAGGTGACAATGTCATCACACATTAGATAAGGGACAGAGATGATAAGAAAGTTCACCACCAAGGTGGTAATACACGCAATCACACCTTAGATAAGAACTTTGAATAATTCACCACACTTGAAGGAATTCAAGTAATAAGAATTGATAAACCTTGAAATTCAATTCAAGAACCAACTTTAAAGAAGTTTGATTGAACTCCAAACTAAAAAAAGAAACCTAATTATAGGTACTAGATAAGGTATAATAAATATAACACTTGAAAATACTAAAGGTTTACATTGGAATCTAGTTAAAAGACCCATAGAATTTCAAAAGGCTTCTAGAATTCCAAGTAATATTAAATTTAGTCAAATGGGGCAATGCTCCACTTAAGAAGACTTTGGTAGGATGAACTCGGACTCCACATTGACCAGCCCACTTCTTCTTGAAGGAAAAGGGTTTGACCCCCAGCTTGACCTTTTACCTGGTAATTAGCCCAATGTTCTCTTGAATTTGGTTATCACTAGCTGATGCATCTCTCTGCTGGTTGGGGAGGATTTCTGCTCAAATCCAGCAGGTCTACATTTTTGAGATAGGGAGAAAGATCACTAATATTAGAAGTAGCTGAAACATTGTAGTCTCTGAGTAGGTCTATCTTATAAGTATATCTCCAACTTTTTGCAATACCTCAAATGGACCTTCAGATTGTGGCATCAACTTTGACTTCCTCTTGCTTGGAAACCTTTCTTTTCTCCAGTGGATTCCCAACAAATTTCCTGGAGCAAACTGAACTTTTTTCCTATGCTTATCAGCTGCTTGTTTGTAAGCTTCATTCTTCTTCTCAATTTGACTATGGCTCCACATTCTTTACAACGATAAGCTCAATCATGATGGTCCAAATCAGGTTCTCCATGCTCATGGTAGGGAATGATGTGAATGTAACCCTCAGCCCCAAGGAAGATTTGACCCTCATCAGCTAATTTCTTATTCTTGTAAAGAGGATTTTGATAAATTACGTTGGCACTTTATCTCTTCTTCTTCCTTCTTATCTAAGTATCTCAACGCTGGAATTCCCAGTAATTTCCGTTTCTTTATCGGTCCTAAGGATGAACTCGTTCTACTGGCTCTCAGAAGCCAATGGTAATGGACCCTTGCTTGTGTACCAGATGCAAGGCTAAGCCTTTGTTCTATTGGTTTGGTGACTGCTGCGAAGATGATTTCTTTATGCCTATCAAAGGACTTTGTGATATGCTAATCCACAAATAAGTGAATCCGGGGACAAAGGCTAGCTGCTGCTTTCGGCATTGAGATTAGCCAATGCTAGGCACTCAAAAGGAATCATGGCGGGGACAGCATGGATGTCTGCAAAGGTTTAGCTGTGAGAGGGAGTTGTGTTGTTTCGAGGAGAGAGCTGGTGTCACCTGTGTTGAGATTCCAGAGATTTTGAGAAAGCAACTGCTAAGACTGTTCCCACTCGTATACCAGCTAAACTTCTTTCTTTATGACCTCCTTATTCTTGTATCCTTCTGCCCCATAGGAAGTTATGGCTCCTACTCAGAGTTGGCTGATGGCACAACAGGGTGGATGACGTTAAGGAAAACCCTATGTATACCCAAAACTGTCAACAAGCCTGTGGATGACCCTAACTCATATTTTCATATCGTGCCTGACCTGACTTGGTGGGTACAGTTAGACATCCTTTGAAGACGAAGGGCTATTAGCTTCAGTCCTAGGAGGGGCTGCTGGTGGCTTCTTCCCTAGCTTGTTGTGGGTGCTTTAGGATCACCGCAGAGACTGTGAATTTACTAGATAAGAGCTAGGGTGGCGGGTGGGAGAAGATAGTGCTATTGGAAGCAGAAGAGAGAGAAGCAGATGTTGGGGCTCCCATAGAGTTAGGGCCCTAGGATCACAAAGTAACAAAGGCCTTTTTCTCAATTTTTGTGGATTGGAAGAATGTCTTTTCAGACTGGAACTCTGATAACATAGGGTCAGATTATCATTTAGCTTCAATTAGTCACAAAAGTATGCAAAAGAAGAAATTCACTAGCTAGAGTATACTTCTCCTGCTTGCCCCTCATGATGCTATGGCTGATTGCTCCTGGGCTACTCTCGCTGGGGAAGGCCACAACACAAGAGGCAAAGATCGCAATTCAGACCAAAGGCCCAAGTTCACATATGGAAAGATTCCTTGATTTTTTTTCGTATCAGGGCTGACTTGACCTAACGAGGGGCTAGTTCAGGTGCCGCATGCTTAGCAAGCAGAGTGCTAAGGCCATGAAAAAATGTTCTTGGTGGAAAAAAATGTGAGCAAAAGATCCCACTGAATCTAATTTGATCCATAGAAATAGTGAGAATTCTTGATCTCCAAGCAGATCCCAGTACATTGTTTCACATACCGCCACTATGGGATTTTTATCTTGCAGTGCTCTTCCCTTACTTATTTTATATCCCTGAATCCTCAACTAAGAAAGAAGAATTCACCTACAGACTTGACTGCTAGTAGTTGGAGGGAGAGATCAAAAGCCCACACTTAGTACTCAGACCTAGCATACAATCAAAGAGAAATCAATCAACGTAGTGGCGAAGGATCAGAGCTTCAACTATTCAGTCTCACTCTCATTCCTTGAGTAAGTTGGAAATAGTTTTGGTCAATCCACTCCTTTTAGGGCTAGTCTCAGGTCATACTCCACTTTTGACTGCCATTTCTCATCTGACTGCTTAAGCCCTATGACGTAGCAATAAGCGTGGTAGATGAGGAAAACACCGTTGCCTCTGTTAAGAACTCGTTGAATCCACAAGGAAGAGAGAAAATTCACTAAAGTAGAACTTTATTGAGAATAAATTTTGTCTCCCGTCCATAGGACTGAAGCCCTATTTATACAAATACCAGAAATCCAATTTGAGTAAGTTTCTGACTTCCCAAGTCCTAAACTGAATATAACTCAATTTAAACCCATTTAATTGGGGTTGGTAGAAGTTCTAAATAAGTTAACCTACGAAAATAAAATCCTAAATAAAGATTCATCCTTCCCAAGTCCTAACTGAATAGGATTCAGTCCAAAATTGGTCTTGGGTTGGTGGAATCCAAGAATAAGACCTAAGACATCATAATTAAGAGAATTTTAAACACAGAAAGGTACTAAGTAAGGTAAATCCTAAGTTTAAACAGAAGAGTGAATCAAATCATTTGTCATGGCCCCTTGACTTCTGAATTAGCTTCTTTTGATATTCTTGAACTTTCTTTGAGTGTCCTACATCACTTTAGTACCCAGGTAGATGAAAAACAACAACGCAATAGTTTATGATCCATAAACTCAAAGACGAGAGACTGTTGTTGCTTCAACACCAATCAGTAGGGGTGGGTGGGGCACGCTAGCTAGATAGCATAGAAAGTTAAAGAAAAGAGAAACCAGTGGGTTTGGAAAAAAGAAAATCCAATAGAAGTCTGATGATAGACAGTGGAAAGAGATAGAACGGGCAAAGTCCTAGAGAACTCGAAAAAGAGCAATCATGGGGAAAGGAAAAGAAAGGATAAGTGAATAGAGCTTTTTCCACTTTAGAAAAGCTCAGTCTTATTGGATTCGCTTCCTCCTGAGTCCAAGTGACAGGTAAACAACTGTCAGCAAGACTGGCATTCAAGCAGTTAGAGTGGAGACCAGTTGCAAAGGGACAAAAGCACAGTACAAAGAGATTGGACTACCATTCTGATGCACCTTTGAGCGTAGTCCCCGAAGCCTGCTCCCAATCCTGAATAATTTATGTACTAGCATCAGCTCTTTTTGCAGTTTGTTGTCATCCTTAACCTTAAAAAATGGCTTAACTAAGATAGTGAGGCAAAAGTCTCTAAACAAGCTCTGATTTCATTCTCTATTGTCAAGACTTGCCAAGATAATGTGCTTATTGTTCCTATGAGTGCTAGAGCCACATCATTCTTTGAAGACCATGGCAGTTTGATAGAAATCAGTGCACGATGGTTTTAATAACAATTAGTCTTTCTCAAAGTATGGCAAGAGCATTATTTTGGCTCCTCTTAGCCTACATCAAATCCCTAGAGGTGAGTTTGAAGGAGAAAATCATTGATTGAGGAAGCTATTTCCAACCATGAATCAGTGCTCATTTTGTTGATAGTTGAAAGATGGCGAGAATGTGGACTGTTCCATTCGTCTACTAGCAAAATCTGCTCTTAATGCATTGACATCTTTCCTGTAGAATGCCACCTGGACTCCCTCCTCTAACAAGAATTGAGCACTAGATTGATCTTATTCCAGGTGCTGCCCTTCCAAATAAGCCAGCTTACAGAATCAATTAGGAGCAGAAAAGCCAAGTGGAAGAGCTTATTGCAAAGGGGTATGTTCGAGGGTCCATGAGCCCATGTTCTGTACCAGCACTTCTTGTTGCCAAAAAGGATGGAACTATGCACATGTGTATTGACAACCATGCAATCAACAAAATTATGGTGAAGCACCGCTGTCCTATTCCAAGACCTGATGATTTTCTTGATGAGCTGCGTGGTGCCAAAATCTTTTCCAAGATAGATTTGAATAGTAGTTAACATCAGATTTGCATGAAGGAAGGCAATGAATGGAAGACAGCCTTCAAAAGCAAAGCATGGCTTGTAGGAATGGATGGTAATAATGCCTTTTGGACTTTCTAATGCATCCACTTTTATGAGACTAATGAATCATGTGTTGAGAAAGTTCTTTGACAGATTTTTCATTGTGTACTTCGATGATATTATGAGCTATAGCTAGAATGAAGCTGAGCACCTAGATCATCTTCAACAAGGGTTCAAAATGCTGAGAGGAGAAAGGCTTTTGCAGCCATTAGCCTTTAGCTTCTCCTGTTCTTCTTGCAGAATCTTGATCGGATCCCTGAAAGCTCTCAGCTGGCCTCTTACTTCCTTCGGCCTTTCTGTTGCTCCAAGAAGTAGGATTTCCACTTTATCAAATTTTTTTCTCCTTTATATGGTAACCTTAAAAAGTGCCACTTCTTTCAAAATGAAGTTAATTTTCTTGGCTATGTGATCTCCCATGAAGAAATCAAAGTAGATGAAGAGGAGAGTTCAGTAGTCTTATTATGGCTTCAAAGGATTTGTACAGGGGTTCAGTAGTCTTATGGCTACAAAGATTTGTACAGGTGTTCAGTAGTCTTATGGCTTCATTGAGTGAATGTTTGAGGAGAGGAGAGTTCAAATGGACCGAAGCTGCTCAAAGGAGTTTTGATGCTGTAAAAAAGAAGCTTTGTTCAGCTCCTATTTTTGGCACTACCAGACTTCTCCAAAACTTTTTGAAATTGTGTGATGCTTCTGGAGTTGGAATTGGAGCTGTGCTATAGCAAGAGGGTTGCCCTATTGCCTATTTCAGCGAGAGAAGTATCTGGTTCTTTTTATTAAACTATTCTACTTATGATAAAGAGTTTTACTATATTATTTGTGCATTTGAGACATGGAAGCATTATCTTCTTCCAAAGGAGTTTGTCATCCACACTGATCATGAGTCGTTAAGCATTTAAAGAACAACGTAAACTCAGCAGGAGGCATGCTTGGTAGATAGAGTTCTTACGATCATTTTCCATCTGTTATCAAGTACAAGTCTGGCAGTTCAAATGTAGTGGCAGATGCACTATCCAAGAGACATGCATTGCTCTTATGCTCAATGTGAAATTGCTTGCATTTGAAATGATATAGGAAGGTTATGGACCAATATGTAAAACATGATGGCTTTCTTTTCAAGGCTGAGAAATTATGCATTCTTCAGAGTTTTTGTTAAGAGAGCTTTTAATTCGAGAAGCTCATAGTGGTTGTCTTGCTACAGGAACTATGGCAATGCTAAGGAACATTTCTATTGGCCAGGAATTATAAAGAATGGGCAAGCTATTGTCAACAGATGTATTTCTTGTTTTACTATTATTCGTGCATTTGAGACATGGAAGCATTATCTTCTTCCAAAGGAGTTTGTCATCCACACTGATCATGAATCATTAAGCATTTAAAGAACAATGTAAACTCAGCAGGAGGCATGCTCGGTAGATAGAGTTTTTACGATCATTTTCCATCTGTTATCAAGTACAAATCTGGCAGTTCAAATGTAGTGGCAGATGCACTATCTAGGAGACATGCATTGCTCTTATGCTCAATGTGAAATTGCTTGCATTTGAAATGATATAGGAAGGTTGTGGACCAATATGTAAAACATGATGGCTTTCTTTTCAAGGTTGAGAAATTATGCATTCCTCAGGGTTTTTGTTAAGAGAGATTTTAATTCGAGAAGCTCATAGTGGTTGTCTTGCTGGTCACTTTGGGATTAACAAGAACTATGGCAATGCTACAGGAACATTTCTATTGGCCAGGAATTATAAAGAATGGGCAAGCTATTGTCAACAGATGTATTGCTTGTCATAAGGATAAGTCATAGAATAATTCTCCAGGATGTGAGCATGCACACCCCTCTCCTAATTTCAGAAATCCCATGGACTGATGTGAGCATGGACTTCGTATTTGGGCAGCCAAGAACACTAAGGGTAAAGGATTCTATTATGGTGGCAGGAGACTGATTTTCGAAAATGGCTCATTTTATTTCCTGTCACAAGGCAGATGATGCCTCTCACATTGCAGATTATTCTTCAAAGAGATTATTAAGCTTCATGGAGTTCCTAAAAGTATTGTTTCAGATCGTGATGTGAAGTTCCTTAGTTATTTCTGGGAGACATTGTGGAGAAAGTTAGGAAACAAGCTGTTGTTTAGCACCACATGTCATCCACAAACTGATGGGTAAACTGAGGTGGTAAATTGAACTCTATCAACCTTGTTGAGAACTTCGATAATCAAGAACTTGAAGAGTTGGGACGAACACCTAGCACATGCAGAGTTTGCCTACAACAGTAGCACTCATTGCACTACAGGGAGTACTCCATTTGAGATTATTTATGGCCTCAATCGTATCACCCAAATTGATCTCACTCCACTTCCTGAGCAGGAAAGAGTTACTGAAAGAGCAAAAACAATGAAGGTACTACATGAGCGGATCCAGATACAAATTGAGAAGAAGAATGAAGCCTACAAACAAGCAGCTGATAAGCATAGGAAAAAAGTTCAGTTTGCTCCAGGAAACTTGGTGGGGATTCACTTGAGAAAAGAAAGGTTTCCAAGCAAGAGGAAGTCAAAGTTGATGCCACGATCTGAAGGTCCATTCAAGGTATTGCAAAAAGTTGGAGAATACACTTTATAAGATAGACCTACTCAGAGACTACAATGTTTCAGTTACTTCCAATATTTGTGATCTTTCTCCCTATCTCAAATATGTAGACCTGCTGGATTTGAGGACAAATCCTCCGCAACCAGCAGAGATTGATGCATCAGCTCTGTTCAGCTCCTATTTTAGCACTACCAGGCCTCCAAAACTTTTTGAAATTGAGTGTGATGCTTCTGGAGTTGGAATTGGAGCTGTGCTATATCAAGAGGGTTGCCCTATTGCCTATTTCAGCGAGAGAAGTATCAGGTTCTTTATTAAACTATTCTACTTAAGATAAAGAGCTTTACACTATTATTCATGCACTTGATACAAGACAGCATTATCTTCTTCCAAAGCAGTTTGTCATCCACACTGATCATGAGTGGCTAAAGCATTTAAAAGAGCAATGTAAACTCAGTAGGTTGAGATCTTACAATCATTTTCATCTATTATCAAGCACAAATCTGGCAGTTCAAATGTAGTGGCGCATGCACTATCCAGAAGACATGCATTGCTCTCTATGCTCCATGTGAAATTGCTTGCATTTGAAATGGTAAAGGAGTTGTACCAAACAAACCCAAATTTCTCTTCCATATATTCTTCCTGTGATAAGAATGTCGTGGACAAATATTGCAAACATGATGCCTTTCTGTTCAAAAGTCTGAGAAATTATGCATTCCTCAAAGTTCATTAAGATAGATTTTAATTCGAGAAGCTCATAGTGGTTGTCTTGCTGGTCACTTTGGGATTAACAAAATCTATGGCAATCCTACAGGAACATTTTTATAAAGAATGTGAAAGCAATTGTCGACAGATGTATTGCTTGTCATAAGGCCTTAGCATGCACAC
Organism: Trichopus zeylanicus subsp. travancoricus; assembly: GCA_005019695.1. Lineage (NCBI taxonomy): Eukaryota > Viridiplantae > Streptophyta > Magnoliopsida > Dioscoreales > Dioscoreaceae > Trichopus > Trichopus zeylanicus. Next base: position 16,780 of record RXID01019025.1, read on the forward strand.
CTCTCTCCCAGTTTCAGAAATCCCATGAACTGATGGAGCACGGACTTTGCACTTGGGCTGCTGACGTAGCAACAAGCGTGGTAGACGAGGAAAACACCGTTGCCTCTGTTAAGAACTCCTTGAATCCACAAGGAAGAGAGAAAATTCACTAAAGTAGAAATTTATTGAGAATAAAAGTTGCCTCCCGTCCATAGGACTGAAGCCCTATTTATACAAATACCAGAAATCCAATTTGAGTAAGTTTC
>RXID01019027.1:0-41686 GCA_005019695.1 Trichopus zeylanicus subsp. travancoricus
CTACTACTACTACTACTACTACTACTACTACAACTACTACTACTACTACTACTACTACTACTACTACTACTACTACTCCTCGTCCTAATTCTACTACTACTACTGCAACTAGTACTACAACTACCACTAGCACTACTACTGCTACTACTGCTACTACTACTCTGCTCCTACTACTACTGCTACTAGTACTACTATTGTTACCAATTCCACTGCCACTACGGTTATTGCCATTAATACTAGTACTTCTATAACTATCGCTATTGTTACTTCTATCCTAACTAATACTTCTACAATTACTACTACTACGACTTTTACTACTATGACTGCTGCTACTACTACTGCTAGTACTACTACTACTATACTACTACTGCTGCTACAAATGCTACTACTATTATGAGTAATACTCCTACTACTAGTAGCACTACTACCTCTACTACTACAAATATTTCTACGACAAGCACTACAACAACAACTACTACTACTACTATGGCAACTATTACTACCACTGCTACTCCTATGACTTGTACTATTGTTACTGCTACTCCTACTACAACTACTACTACTACTATTACTACTTCCACTCCTACTACTACTAGTACTCCTTCTCCAACTACTATTCCTTCTCCTACACGTATTCCTACTCCTACTCCAACTCCTACTCCTACTCCTCCTCCTCCTACTACTACTACTAGTACTACTACTACTACTACTACTACTAGTACTACTACTACTACTACTACTACTACTACTACTACTTATACTTCTACTACTACTATTACTGCTCCTAGTAGTCCTACTACCATTACTACTACTATTTTTGCTACTACTACCACTGTTGTTATTCCTGGTGCGATTGCGACTATTACTACTGCTACTACTACTACCCCTCATATTGCTACTACTATTACTGCTACTACTGCTGCTGCTAGTACTGTTGCGGCTGCAGCTACTAAAACTACTACTACTACTACTATAAGTACTAATACTATGACTGCTACTACAACTACTACTACTGCTTCTGCTACTACTACTACTAGTGATACTACTACTTCTAATACTGCTAGAACTAGTACTACTACTGCTACTGCTGGTCTTGTTGCTGCTGCCAATAATACTACTATTCTTACTACTTCTTCTACAACTATTTCTATTGCAATTACAACCACTGCAACTACTACTGTGACTACTTTTGCTACTACTACTACTAGTAATAATGCTACTACTTTTGCTACTACTATTACTTCTACTACTGTTGCCACTACTGCTACTACTATAATAACTACTACTAGTACAACTACTACTACCACTACTACAAAATGCTACAGCTACTACACTTACTACCACTACTTCTACAACTACTTCCATTGCTACTTCTACAATAACTACTACTACTACTACAATTGCTCCTCCAACTACTAGTTATAGTCATAGTAGAAGTAGTAGTAATAGTAGCAGCAGTAGTAGTAGTCATAGTACTCATAGTATTAATCGGAGGAATAGTGTATTAGTCATAGGAGTAGCTACTATTGCCACTATATTTGCTACTACTACCACTCCTACTACTACAAGTATTACCAATATTACTACTACTACTAGCACTACTACTACCACTAGTAATAGTACTACTTCTACTACCACTTCTCCAACTCCTACTCCTACTGCTACTACTACTTCTTCTATTGCTATTACTACTACTAGTGGCAGAAGTATTAGTAGGTGTAGCAGTGGTAGTAGTAGTTGCAGAAGTAGGTGGAGTAGTAGTAGCTATAGTAATAGTAGTAGTAGGAGGTAGATCAGTAGTAGTAGTAGTGGTAATATTAAAAGGAGTAGTAGTAGCAACTATAACAATTGAAGTAGTAGCAATAGGAGTAGTAGTAGTAGCAGTAGTAGCATTAGTAGCTTGCAGTAGTAATTATAGTAGTAGTAGTTGTAGTAGTAGCTATAGGAGTAGTACTAGTGGTAGTAGTGGTATTGGTAGTAGTATTAGAAGGATCATGAGCCGTAGTAGTAGTAGTAGTAGTAGTCCATGTTGTAGTAGTTATAGTACTAGTATTAGCAGCAGTTGTAGCAGGTGTTGTGGTGGAGTAGATGTAGTGGTAGTAATAGTGGTAGTAGTACTCGTAGTAGTAGAAGTAGTAGTAGTCATCATCATTGTCGTCGTCGTCGTCGTCGTCGTCGTCGTCGTAGTAGTAGTAGTAGTAGTAGTAGTAGTAGTAGTAGTAGTAGTAGCAGTAGCAAAAGCAGCAGAAGTAGCATTAGTTATAGTAGTAGGAGTAATAGTGGTAGTGGTAGTAGTCGTAGTAGCAATAGTAGCAGCATTAGAATTAGTAGTAGTAATAGTAGCAATAGTAGTAGTAACAGTAATAGTAGTAGTAGTAGTAGTAGCAGTAGCAGTAGTAGTAGTTGTAGCAACTGCGACGGTAGGAGGAGGAAGAGTAGTAGTAGTAAAAGCAACAAAAGAAGTAGTAGTAGTAGTATTAGTCGTAGTTGCAGTGTTAATGATAGTAGTAGTAATAGTATTAGTAGTAGTAGTAGCAATAGAAGTAGTTGCAATAGTACTATCAGAAGTTGCAGCAACAACAGCAGCAGTAATAGTAGTAGCAGTAGTAGTAGTCAGAGCAGTATAGTGGCAGTAGTAATAGTAGCAAAAGTAGGAGCATTTATAGTAGTAGAAGTAGTAGAAGTTGTAGTAGTAGTAGCAGTAGTATTAGTAGTAGCAGTAGCAATAATAGCCATAGTAATTGTAGTAGTGGTTGTTGAGGTAGTAGTATTAGTAGCCGCAGTAGTAGTAGTCATAGTAGTAGTAGTAGTAGTAGTAGTAATAGTAGTGGTAGCAGCGGTAGTGGTATCAGTAGTAGTAGAAGTAGCAATGTAGCAGTTGTAGCACTAGTAGTATCAATAGTACCTACAGCAGCAGTAGCAGTATAAGTAGCAATAGTAGTAGTAGTAGTGGTAGCAGTAGTAGCTACAGTAACATAAGTAGTAATAGTAGCAATAGTAGCAATATCAGTAATAGCAGGAGCTGGAGTAGCACTAGTAGAAGTCATAGTAGTAGCAGTAAAAGTAACACTAGTAGTACTAGTAGTGGTTGTAGTTGGTCCAGTAGCATTAGTAGTGTTATAATAGTAGTAGCAAGAATAGTTATAGTTGGTGATGTAGTGGTAGTTTTAGTAGTAGCAGCAACAACAACAACAGCACGACCAATAGCAGCAGAAGTAGTAATAGTAGTGGTAGTAGTAATAATAGTAGTGAAAGCAACAAAAGTAGTGATAGTTGTAGTAGTTGTCATACCCGCAGTGGTAATGACTGTAGTAGTAGTAGCTGAAGTAGTAGTAGTAGTAGCTATAGAAGTAGTAGTAGAAGTACTAGTAGAAGTTGTAGCAATAGCAGCAGTAGTAATAGTAGTTGCAGTATAGTAGTCATAGCATAAGTAGTGGCAATAGTAGTAGTAGCAAAAGTAGTAGCAGTCGTAGTAGTAAAAGTAGTAGTAGAAGCAATAAAAGTTGTAGTAGCAGTGGTAGTGGTAGTACTAGTAGTAGATATTGTTGTAGTAGATGCAACAACAACAGCCATAGCAGCAACAATAGTAGTAGTTATGAAAGTAGTATTAGTAGCCGCAGTAGTAGTAGTCATAGTAGTAGTTGAAGCAAGAGTAGTACAAGTAGTAGTAGTAGTCATTGTCATAGTAGTAGCAGCAATTCTAGTAATAGTTGTAGTAGTAGTGGTAGCAGTAGTAGTAGCAGTAGCATCTGTAGTAGCAGAAGTAGTTGCAATATTATTAGTTGTATTACTAGCAAGAGAAGCAGAAACTGTGGTAGCAGTAGTAGTAGTAGTAGTAGTAGTAGTAGCAGTAGAAGTAGTACTAGTAGTAGTAGCAGTAATAGCAGTAGCTATAGTAGCACTATTAGAAGCGGTAGGAGTAGCAGCAAAAGTAATACCAGTAGCATTAGTAGTAGTAATAGTAGTAGTAATTACAGTCGTAGTAATTGTAATAGTAGCTGTAGTAGTTGCATTAGTAGTAGTAGTTGCAGTAGTAGCAGTAGATGTTGCAATAGCAGTAGTGGCAGTAGTAGTAGTTGTGATAGTATAGTGGTAATAGTAGTAGTAGTAGTAGTACTAGCAATCGTAGCATATGCATTTGCTATTGTAGAAGATGTTGTAGTGGTAGTTGCAGTAGTAGCAGTAGTAGTAGTAGAAGTCGCAATAGCAGTAGTGGCTGTAGTAATAGTTGTGATAGTATAGTAGTAGTAGTAGTAGTAGTAGTAGTAGTACTATCAATCGTAGCAGATGTATTTGTAGTTGTAGAAGCAGTAGTAGTAGTAGTCATTATTATAGTAATAATAGCAGTATAAGAAGTAGATGTAGTCAAAGTAATAGAAGTAGAACTAGCATAAGAAGTGGGAGTATTAGAAGCAGTAGTAGTAGTAGTGGTAGCAGTCATAGTAGTTACAGTAGTCATAGTAGCAGTAGTAGTAGTCAAAATAGAAGTAGTAGTAGTAGTAGTCCTAGTAGTAATAGCAATAGTAGTTGTAGTAGTAGCAACACTAGGAACAGCAGCAACAGCAGTAGTAGCAGTAGTAGCAGCAGCTGCAGTAGTAGTACGAGAGTTAGAGTAATAGCAGTAGCAGTAGTAACTACCGAAGTAGTAGCAGTGGTAGTAGTGGTTGTAGCAATAGTAGTAGTGGAAATAGCATTAGCAGTAGCAATAGTAATAGGAGGAGGAAAAGCAGTAGCAGTAGCAGGAGTGGTAGTAGTAGTAGTAGCATTAGTAGGAGAAGTAGTAGTAGTAGTAGTAGTATTAGCACTAGTAGTTGTAGTTGTAGTAGCAAAAGTACTAGTAGTAGGAGTAGTAGGAGTAGTAGGAGTCATAGTAGCAGTAGTAGTATTAGCAGTAGTAAAATTAGTAGCAGTAGTAATAGTAGTAGTAGTAGCAATAGTAGTAGCAGTAGCAATAATTATAATAGCAAGCAAAGTAGAAGAAGTACCAGTAGCAATAGTAGTAGTAGTAATAGCCATTGTAGTGGTAGTTGTAGTACTATTAGTAGTTGTTGCAGCAACAGTAGTAGAAGTGGTAACAATAGTAGTTTTAGTAGCAGAAGTAGTGGCAGTAGCTGCAGCAATTGTAGTTGTAGTGGAAGTAGCAGTAGCAACAACATCATTAGTTATGTAGTAGTAGAAGTAGTAGCTGTAGTACAAACGATAGTAGTAGTAGTAGTAGTAGTAGTAGTAGTAGTAGTAGTAGCAGAGGTAGTTGTAGTAACTCTAGCAAAAGTAGTTGCAATAGTAGTAGTAGAAGTATAGGTGTATCAGTAGCAGTAGTAGCAATCATTCTTGCAGTAATAGTTGTAGTATAAAATGCAGATATAGTAAAACTAGTAGTACTATTAATATTAGTACTAGTAGTTGTAGTGGCAGCAACATTAGTTGTAGTAGTGGTAGTAGTAGCACTAGTAGTAATAGTAGTAGTAACAACAGTAGTAGTTGTGGCAGTAGTAATAGAATAGTAGTAATAGTCAGAGAAGTCGAATGGTAGTAGTAGCAGCAGTAGTAGTAGAAGTAGTAGTAGGAGTAGTAGTTGTGGTAGTAATAGTAGTAGTAGTAGTAGTAGCAGTAGTCGTAGTAGGTGGAGGAGATGAAGAGTAGTAGCAGTAGCAGAAGTAGTAGTAGCAAAAGTAGTTGTAGTAGTAGTACTAGTTGTAGTAGTGGTAGCAGTAGTAGTAGTTACAGTAGTAGTGGTAGTAGTAGCAATTGTAGTAGTAGCAGGAGAAGTAGAAGAATTAGGAGTAGTAGTAGTAGCCGTAGTCGAAGTAGTTGTAGTACCAGTGGAACTAGACATTGCAGCAGTAGCTGTAATAGTAGTACTATTAGTAGTAGTAACGATAGTAGTAGAAGTAGCATTAGTGCTAGCAATAGTTGTAGTTGCGGAAGTAGCAGTAGCAGTAGTAGGGTAGTAGTACTAGTAGTAGTAGGAGGAGATGTTATATTAGTAGTAGTAGTAATAGTAGTAGTAGTAGTTGTAGAAGGGTCGTATTAGTAGTGGTACTAGTTGTAGTGGTAGTAATAGTAATAGTAGTAGTAGCTGCAGAAGGTGTAGCAGCAATCGTAATATTTGTACTAGCAGTTGTAGTTATAGCAATAGTCGTAGCAGAAGTAGTAGTTTTAGCACTAGTATTAGTAATAGTAGCTGACATAGTAGTGGTCATAATAGTAGTAGCATTAGTATTAGTAGTGGCAGTAGTTGTAGTAGTAGAAGCAATAGTAGTATTAGTAGTACTAGCGGTTGTAGAACTTGCAGTTGTGGTCAGAGTAGCAGTAGTTGTAGCAATAGCAGTAATCACAATAGAAGTAGTTATAGTTGTTATTGTTGGAACCGTAGCAGTAATTATACTTGTTGGAGTGGTAGTAGTAGGAAAAGTGGTAGTAGTAGTTGTTGTAGCAATAGAAGTAGTTGCAGCAACAGTAGTAGTAGTAGTCATAGCTGTAGCTTGAGTAATAGTAGTAGTAGTAGTAGTATTTTTTTGCTGTAGTAGTAGTAGTAGGAGGAGGAGGAGGATGAGGAGGAAAAGGAGGAGGAGGAGTAGTAGTTGTTGTTGTTGTAGTAGTTGTAGTAATAGTAGTGGAAAAAGTGTAAGTAGTAGTAGTACTAGTTGGAGTAGTAGAAGAAGTAATAGTAGCAGAAGTTGTACTAGTAGTTGCATTGTAGTAGTAAAACTTGTAGCAATAGTCTTAATAGTAGCACTAGTAGTATTAGTTGGAGTCGGAGGAGTAGTAGTAGCATTGGTAGTAGCAATAGTAAAAGTAGTAAAGGAAGTTGTAGCAGTGGCAATAGCAATAGTAGCTGTAGTAATAGTAGTACTAGCAGCAACAGTAGTAATTGTAGTAGCAGTAGTAGCAGTAGTAGCAGTCAAAGTAGTGGTAGTAGTATTTGCAATAGTAGTAATAGTAGTAGTTGTAGTCGTAGTAGTTGAAGTAGTAGCAGTCGAAGTAGTGGTAGAAGTGTTTGCAGCAGTAGTGATAGTAGTAGAAGTGATAGTGGTAGTAGTAGTAGTACTAGTAGTAGTCGCAACAATAATACTTGTCATTGTAGTAGTAGTAGAAGCAGCTGTAGTATTAGTTGGAGTAGCAGTAGTAGTAGCAGTAGAAATAGTAGTAGGAGAAGCTATAGTTGTTGCCATGGTAGTAGTATTAGTAGTAACAACCGCAGTAGTAATGGTAGTGGCAGTAGTAGTAGTAGTACTTGCGGCAACAGTAGCGGAAGTAGCTATAGTAGTAGATGTTGTAGTAGTAGTAGTTGTTATTGTCGTAGCACTTGTAGCAGTAGTAGTAGTAGCTGTCGTAGTAGTAGCAATAGGAGTAGTATTAGTTGCAGCAGTAGTAGTAGTAGTAACATTAGTAGCAGTACTAGTAGTCGTGGTGGTGGTAGTAGTTGTTATAGTTGTACTATTGGTTGAAGCATTATTTGTCTTGTAGTAGTAGTAGCGATCGTCGTTGCAGAAGTGGCAGTAGTAGCAATTGTAGCCATAGTAGTAGTTGTAACTGCAGCTGCAGTAGTAGCAGTAGTTATTGTTGTTGTTGTAGTAGTAGTATTAATAGTAGTAGTAGTAGCAGCAGCTATATTTATAGTAGTGATAGCAGAAGCAGCAGTAGCAGTCGTAGTAGTAGCAGTGGTCGTAGTAGCATTCAGAGCAATAGTAGTTGTAGTTGTAGTAGTCGTAATAGTAGTAGAAGTAGTGGCAGTAGTAGTTGTACTAGGAGTAGTAATAGTTGTAGCGTAATACTAGCAGTAGCAGTATTAGTAGTAGCAGCAGTTGCATTAATAGGAGTAGCAGTAATAGTAGTAGAAGAAGTAGTAGCAGTAGCAATAGCAGTAGGAGATGTAGTGGTAGTAGGTTTAGTAGTTTCAGTAGTAGTATTAGTAGTAGTAGTAGCACAAGTTGCACCAATTGTAGCTAAAGTAGTAGTAGCAGTAGCAATAGTAGTTGTCGTAGTTGTAGTAGCTATAGTCACAGCTATAGCTATTGTAGTAGTAGTAGTAGCTATTGCAGTAGTTGCAGTCGTAGCAATTGCAGTAGCAGCAATCGTCGCACTAGTAGAGGAAGTAGTTGAAGTAGAAGTAGTAGTTGTAGCAGTAGTAGTAATCGGTGTAGGAGTAGTAGTAGTAGTAGAAGCAGTAGTAGCAGCAGTTAAAGTACTAGTTGTAGTAGTAGTAGTCATAGTAGCAGTGGTAGTAGTAGCAGTAGTAAAAGAAGTAGTTGTAGTTGAAGTAGTTGTAGTAGGATTAAGAGTAATAGCAGTAACTATAATAGTAGTAGCAACATACTAGCAGAAGCAGTAGTAGCGGTAGTAGTAGTAGTTGCGGTTGTAGTAGCAGTTGTTGTAGTAGTAGTAGCAGTAGTAGCAACAGAAGAAATCGTAATAGTAGCAGTAGTAGTAGCAGTAGTAGCAGTAGCAGCAATAGTAGCAAAAGTAGATGACGTAGTAGATGTTGTAGTAGTAGTAGTAGTAGTAATTGTAGCAACAATGGTAGCAGTCTAAGTAGTGGTAGTAGTAGTCGCAATAGCGGTCGTAGTAGCTGTAGTAGTTGTAGGAGTAGTAGCAATACTACAACTATTCATTGTACGAGGAATAGTGGTAGAAGTAGTTCTAGTAATACAAGTAGCAGCAGTCATATTAGTTGCAGCAGTAGTAGTAGTAGTAGTAATAGTAGTAGTAGTAGTAGTAGTACTAGTAGTAGTAGTAGTACTAGTAATAGTCGTAGCAATAATACTTGTCATTGCTGTAGTGTAGAAGCGGCTATATTATTTGTTGGAGTAGTAGTAGTAGTAGTAGTAGAAATAGTAGTAGGAGAAGCTGTAGTTGTTGCCATGGTAGTAGTATGAGTAGTAACAACGCAGTAGTAATGGTAGTGGCAGTAGTAGTAGTAGTAGTAGTAGTAGTAGTAGTAGTAGTAGCAGTAGCTGCGACAACAGTAGCAGAAGTAGCTATAGTGTAGATGTAGTAGTAGTTATTGTTGTAACAGTTGTAGCAGTAGTAGTAGCAGTAGTAGTAGAGGTAGCAGTTATTTTTGTAGCAGTAGTAGTATTGGTAGTAGTAATAGTAGTAGTTGTTGTAGTAGTTGTAATAGGAGTAGTATTAATGGCAGTAGTAGTAGTAGTAGCAGTAGTAGCAGCAGTAGTAGTAGTGGTAGTAGTAGTTGTTATACTTGTACTATTAGTTGAAGCATTATTTGTCTTGTAGTAGTAGTAGCGATCGTCATAGCAGAAGTGGCAGTAGTAGCAATTGTAGCCATAGTAGTAGTTGTAACTGCATCTGCAGTAGTAGCAGTAGTTATTGTTGTTGTGGTAGTTGTTGTATTAATAGTAGTAGTAGTAGCAGCAGCTGTATTTATAGTAGTGATAGCAGAAGCAACAGCAGTAGCCGTAGTAGTAGCAGTGGTCGTAGTAGCATTCATAGTAATAGTAGTTGTCGTTGTAGTAGTAGTAATCGTAGTAGAAGTAGTGACAGTAGTAGTTGTACTAGGAGTAGTAATAGTTGTAGCGTAATACTAGCAGTAGCAGTATTAGTAGTAGCAGCAGTTGCATTAGTAGGAGTAGCAGTAGTAGTAGTAGAAGAAGTAGTAGCAGTAGCAATAGCAGTAGGAGATGTAGTGGTAGTAGCTATAGTAGTTTCAGTAGTAGTATTAGTAGTAGTAGTAGCACAAGTTGCACCAATTGTAGCCAAAGTAGTAGTTCAGCAACAGAAGCAGTAGTAGTAGCAGTAGCAATAGTAGTTGTCGTAGTTGTAGTAGCTGTAGTCGCAGCTATAGCTATAGCAGTAGTAGTAGCAGTTGTATTAGTTACAGTCGTAGCAATTGCAGTAGTAGCAATCGTAGCACTAGTAGAGGAAGTAGTTGAAGTCGAAGTAGTAGTTGTAGCAGTAGTAGTAATAGGTGTGGGAGGAGTAGTAGTAGTAGAGGCAGTAGTAGCAGTTGTCGAAGTACTTGTCGTAGTAGTAGTAGTCATAGTGGCAGTGGTAGTAGTTGCAGTAGTAAAAGAATTAGTTGTAGTTGTAGTAGTTGTTGTAGGATTAGGAGTAGTAGCAGTAACTATAACAGTAGTAGCAACATTATTAGTATAAGCAGTTGTAGTGGTAGTAGTAGTAGTAATAGAAGTAGTAGTAGTTGCGGTTGTAGTAGTAGTTGTTGTAGTAGTAGTAGCAGTAGTAGCTGCAAAAGCAATCGTAATACTAGCAGTAATAGTAACAGTAGTAGCAGTAGCAGAAGTAGCTATAGTAGTAGATGTAGTAGTAGTAGTAGTAGTAGTAGTAGTAGTAGTAGTAGTAGTAGTAGTAATTGTAGCAGCAGTTGTAGCAGTCTAAGTAGTGGTAGCAGTAGTAGCAATAGCAGCCGTAGTAGCTGTAGTAGTTGTAGTTGTAGTTGTAGGAGTAGTAGCAATACTACAACTAGTCATTGTACTAGTAATAGTGGTAGAAGTAGTTCTAGTAATACAAGTAGCGGCAGTCGTATTAGATGTAGTAGTAGTAGTCGTAGAATAGTAGTAGTAGTAATCGTAGTAGGATAAGTAGTAGTAGTCACAAAAGCAATTGTATCTGTAGTAATAGTAGTAGTAGTAGTAGTAGTAGCAACAACAAAGGTTGTAGTAGTAGTAGTAGTAGCATTAGCAGTTGTTGTTGTGTTAGTGGTAGTAGCAGTAGTAGTTGTTGTAGAAGAAGTGGTAATAGTAGTAGTTATTATTATTATAGGAGACGTAGTAGTAGTTGTAGTAGTAGTAGTCACAGTTGTATTTATTGTTGTATTAGTAGGACTTGTAGGAGCAATAGTTGTAATAATTGTTGTAGTAGTAGTGGTCGTAAAAGTAGTAGAAGCTGAAGTAGAAATAGCAGCAACTGTAATTGTAGTAGTTGTAGCAGTAGTAGTATTTCTTGTAGCAATAGTAGCAGTAGTAGCAGCAGTAGTAGATGTAGTAGTAGTTATATTAGTAATTGCAGAAGCAGAGCAGAAGTCGTAGCTGTCAAAATAGTGGTAGTAGTAGTAGCAATAGCAGCCGGAGTAGCAATAGTAGCAGTAGTAGTAGTAGTAGTAGTAGAAATAGTAGTAGTAGTTGTAGTAGTTGTAATAATAGTAGTGGAAGAAGTGGAATTAGTTGTGGTACTAGTAGTAGTAGAAGAAGTGATAGTAGCAGAAGTAGTAGTAGTAATACTCGTAGCAATCGGAGTAGTAGTAGCAGCAGTAGTATTAGTTGGAGTCGGAGGAATAGTAGTAGTAGTCGCAGTAGCAATAGTAAAAGTGGTCACAGACGTTGTAGTCATGGGAATAGCAAAAGTAGTCAAAGTCATAGTAGTAATAGTAGGAGTAGTAATTGTAGTAGTAGTAGTAGCCGTAGTAATAGTCAATGTTGTGGTGGTAGTATTTGCAACAGTACTAATGGTTGTAGAAGTAATAGTAGTAGTTGTAGTAGTAGCAATAGAAGTTGTAGCAGGTGTAGTAGCAGCAGCAGTAGTGTTAGTTTGAGTAGCAGTAGAAGTAATAGTAGTAGGAGAAGTAGTAGTAATGCCAGTAGTAGTCGTAGCCATAGTAGTAGTAGAAGTAGTGGCGGCAACAGCAGTAGCCATCGTAGTAGCATTTGCAATAGTTGTAGCATTAGTAGTAGTAGTAGTTGTTCTTATTGTTGTTGGTGAAGTTGTAGTCGTAGTAGTCATTATTGTCGCAGGAGAGGTTGTAGTAGTAGTAGTTGTTATTATTGTTGTTGTTGTAGGTGAAATTGTCGTCATAGTAGTTATTGTTGTTGCAGGAGAGGTAGTAGTAGTAGTAGTAGTAGCATTAGTATTCGTTATTGTATTAGTAGCACTAATAGTAGCAGCTGTTGTAATAGTAGTAGTAGTAGTAGTAATAGTTTAGTAGTAGCAGTTGTAGCAGTACCATAAGCAGCAACAATAATTGTCATAGTTGTGGCAGTAGTAGTATTTGTTGTAGCAAGAGTAGTAGTAGTTGTAGTAGTAGTAGATGTAGTAGTCGTTATAGTAGTAATTGTAGTAGAAGTAGAGGCAGTTGTAGCAATCAAAGTAGTGGTAGGAGTAGTAGCAGTAGCAGCCATAGTAGTAGTAGTAGTAGTAGTAGTAGTACTATTAGTACCAGTAGTGGTAGCAGCAGCAGTAGTTGTTGTAGTAGTAGCAGTAATAAAAGTAGTAGAGGAAGTAGTAGTAGTGGTAGTAGTAGTTATAGTCGTAACAGTAGTTGTAGTAGTAGTAGTACTTGTAGTGGTTGTAGTTGTTGTAGTAGTAGCGGTAGTAAAAGTAGTGTAGCAGTAGTAGTAGTTGTTGTAGTAGTAGCAGTAGTAAAAGTACTAGAGGAAGTAGTAGTAGTGGTAGTAGTAGTTATAGTCGTAGCAGTAGTTGTAGTAGTAGTAGCATTAGTAGTAGTACTTGTAGTGGTAGTAGTTGTAGTTGTAGCAATCAAAGTAGTGGTAGCAGTATTTACAGTAGTAGTAATAGTAGTCGTAGTAGTACTAGTAGTAGTCGTGGCATTAATACGAGTCATTGCAGTAGTAATAGTAGTAGGAGAAGTTGTAGTTGTTGCAGTAGTAGTTGTATTAGTAGTAGCATCCGTAGTAGTAATGGTAGTGGTAGCAGTAGTAGTAGTTGTAGCAGTAGTAATAGCAATAGTAGCAGCAAATGTAGTAGTAGTTGTAGTAGTTGCGGTAATAGCTATAGTATCGGTATTGTGGTGGTATTAGTAGTAGTTGTTGTTGTTGTTAGTGTAGCATTAGTAGTAGCAGCAGTAGTAGATGTAGCAGTTGTCGTTGGAGCAATTGTAGTAGTAGTCTTGGTAGTAGCTGCAATATGAGTAGTAGTAGTAGTAGTAGCTGTAGTAGTAGGGGTAGTAGTAGTAGTTATAGTTGCACTACTAGTAGAAGCAGTATTCATAATATAGTAGTAGTAGGGATCGTCGTAGTAGAAGGTGCGGTAGTAGCAGTTGTAGCCATAGTGGTAGTTAAAGCCGTAGTTTGAATAGAAGTTGTAGTGGTAGTAGTAGTATTTGTAGCAGTGATAGCTGAAGTAGCAGTGGTAGCCATAGTAATAGTAGTGTTTGTAGTAGCAGTCGTAGCAATAGTAGCAATAGTTGTAGTAGTTCTAATAATAGTAGAAGGTGTAGTAGTCATAGTAGTAGTAGTAGTTGTTGTTGTAGTAATAGTAGTAGTGGTAATACTAGTAGTAGCAGTAGTGGTAGTAGCGGCAGTTGCATTAGTAGAAGTAGCAGTAGCAGTAGTAGAAGAAGTAATCATAGTAGCAATACCAGAAGGGGAAGTAGTGGTAGAAGCAGTACTAGTATCAGTAGTAGTACTAGCAGTACTAGTAGCAGTAGTTGCAGTAATTATAGTGGAAGTAGTAGTAATTGCAGCAACAACAGTAGTATTAGTTGCAGTAGTAGCAGTAGTAGTAGTAGTAGCAATAGTAGTAGTTGTTGTTGTAGTAGCTGTAGTCGCAGCTATAGCTGTTGTAGTAGTTATAGTTGTTGTTGCAGTAGTTGCTGTAGTAGCAGTCATAGTAGTTACAGTAGTAGTAATCGTAGCAGTAGTAGATGAAGTAGTTGAAGCAGTAGTACTAGATGTAGTTGTAGTAGTAATAGGTGTAATAGTAGTAGTAGTAGTAGTAGAAGTAGTGGTGGTAATTATAATAGTAGTAGCAGTAGTAGCAATTGTAGCAGTAGTAGTAGTATTGACAGTAGAAGTAGCAATAGCAGTAAAAGCAATAGTTGTGATAAATGTAGTAGTAATGGTAGTAGTAATAGTAGTAGTATTTAAATTAGCTGTGGTAGCTATAATAGTAGTAATAGTAGTAGTAGTAATGGAAGTAGCAATGGTAGTAGCAATAGTAGTAGTAGTAGAAGTAGTAGTAGTAGTTGTAGGTGATGCAACAGTAGTAGCAGTAGTAGTCGAGTAGTAGCAGTTGTAGTAGTAGTAGTAGTAGTAATAGTAGTAGCAGTAGCAACAATAATAATAGTAGTTGTTGTTGTTGTTGTAGTAGTAGTACAAGCAGTATTAGTAGTAGCAAGAGAAGTAGTAGTAGTAGTATTATTAGCGGCAACAACAAGAATAATAGTCGTAGTAGTAGTCGTCGTGGTAGCAGTATTAGTAGCCACTGTAGTAATAGTTGAAGTAGTAGTAGTGGATGTAGTGGTAGTAGCAGTAATTGTTGTACTTGTAGCTATATTAGAAGTAATAGTAGTAACAGCAGTAGTGTTGGTAGCAACAGTAGTAGTAATAGTAGTAGTTGTAGTAGTAGAAGTAGCAGCAGTAGTAACAGTAGTGGTGGCAGTAGTAGCTATAGTAGCAGTCGCAGTAGTTACAGTAGAATTAGAAGTAGCAGGAGCAGCAGGAGTAGTAGTCATAGAAGTACAAGTGGTAGTACTAGTAGCAACAGTACTAGTAGCAAAAGTAGTACCAAAAGTACCAGTAGTGGCAGTAGTAGAAGTAGAAGCAGTAGTAGTGGCAGTAGTTATAGTAGCATTAGTTGTAGCAGTAGGAGGAGAAGTCGTAGAAGTAATAGTAGTAGTAACAACAACAATAGTGAGAGTAGTCATAGTAGTAGTAATAGTAATAGTGGAAGTAGTAGTAGTAGTGGTAAAAGTAGTAGTCATTGTAGTTGTGGCAATGGTAGTTGAAGTAGCGGTAGTAGTAGTAAGAGTAGTAGAAGTGGTTATAATAGTAGTAGTAAAATTATCAGTAGTACAAGTCGTAGTAGTGGAGTAGCAATAGTAGTAGCAGTAATAGTAGCAGAAGTAGTAGTAGTAATAGTAGCAGAAGTAGTAGTAGTAGCAGCGGAGTTAATAGTAGTAGTACTAATACTAGTTGTAGTAATAGTAGTAGTAGTAGTAGTTATAGTAGTAGAAGTAGTAGTAGTTGTAGTATTTTTAGTAGCCGTTGTAGTAGTACTAGTAGTAGTAATAGTAGTACTTGTAATTTTAGTAGCTGCAGTAGCAGCGGTAGTAACTATGGTAGAAGTAGCAGTAGTAGCATTTGCAAGAGTATTATTAGTTGCAGTAGTAGCATTTGCAATTGCAGCAGCAACAATAGTAGTATTAGTTGCAATAGTAGCAGCAATAGCAATAATAGTAGTAGCAGCAGTAGTAGTGGTGGTGGTGGTAGTATTAGTAGTTGCTATTGTAGTCGTAGTAGCAGAACTTGTAGTAGTAGCACTAGTAGCTGCAGTAGCAGTATCAGTAGTAGTAGCGGCAGTAGGAGTAGCAGCAGCAGTAGAAGCAGCAACAATAGTAGTAGTAGCAGTAGTGGCAACAGTAGTTGCAACTGTAGTAGCAGTGGCAGTAGTTGTTGTAATTGTAGTAGAAGCAGTAGTAGTGTTGTAGCAGTAGCAGCTGTAGTAGTAGTAGTAGTAATAGCAGCAGCAGCAGCAGTAGTAGTTGTTGTTGTAGTAGTAGCAGTAGCAGTAGCAGTAGTTGCAGCAGCAGTAGTAGTGGTAGTAACCATAGTAATTTTAGTAGAAGCAGTAGCAGTAGCAGTTGTAGTTGTAGTACTATTAATAGTAGAATAGTAGTTGAAGTAGTATTACTAGTAGTAGTGGAGATGGTGGTAATAGTAGTAGCAGCAGAAGTAGTGGTAGTAGTAGTAGTAGAAGTAGTAGCAGTACTAGAAGTTGGAGTAGTAGTGGTAGTAGCTATAGCAGTAGCAATAATAGTAGCAAAAGTAGTAGCATTAGAAGTAATATTAGTAGCGGTAGTAGCAGTAGTAGCAATAGTTGTAATAATAGTAGTAATAGTAGTAGTAGCAATAGCAGCAGCAGCAATAAAAGTTGTTGTAATAGTAGCAGTAGTAGTTGTAGTAGTGGTAGTAGTAGTAGAAGTTGTTGTTGTAATAGTAGTAATAATAGTAGTATACGTAGTAGTACTAGTAGTACGACTAGCAGTTGTAGTAGCAATAGTAGCATTATTAGCAGTAGTTGCTCTAGTAGTAGGTGCAGAAACTATAGCAGCAGTCGCAGTAGTTGTAATAGTAGTAGTAGTAGTAGTGGTAATAGTAGTAGTAGTAGCTGTGGTAGTAGTAGAAGTATAAGTAGTAGTAGTAGTAGTGTTAGGAGTAGTAGCAATAGTAGCAACAATAGTAGCTGTAATAGTAGCAGAAGTAGTAGCATTAGAAGTAGTAGCAGTAGAAATAGCCGCAGTAGTTGTAGTAGTAGTTGTAGTAGTAGTAGTAGTAGGAATAGCAGTAGTAGCAATAGTAGTAGTAATGGTAGCAATAGTAGCAGTAGTAGTGGTGCAAGTAGAAGCAGTAGTAGTGGTGTAAGTAGAAGCAGTAGTAGCAATAGTAGTAGTGGTAGTAGTCATAGTAATATTAGTAGAATCAATAGCAGTGTTGTCGCAGTAGTGGTTGTAGTAGTAGTAGTAGTAGTAGTAGTAGTAGGAGAAGTAGTAGTAGTAGATGTAGTAGTAGCTGTAGTAGTTGAAGCAGTAGTTGTGGTAGTAGTATTAGTAGCCGTAAAAATAGTCATATTAGTATTAGTAGGCATGATAGTTGTACTAGTAGTAGTAGCAATAGTAGTAGTAGTGGTAATAGTTGTAGTAGTAGTGGTAGTAGTAGCAGTAGAAGTGGTAGCAATAGCAGTAGTAGGAGTAGTAGCGGTAGTAGTAATAGTAGTACTTGTAAAATTAGCGGACGCAGTAGCTTTGGAAGTAGTAGTAGTAGTAATTGTTGCAGCAATATTAGCAGTAGTTATCGTAATAGTAGTTCTAGTAGTAGCAATAGCAACAACAGCAATAGTAGTAATAGTAATGATAGCAATGCTAGCAGTAGCAGTGGTAGTAGTAGTAATAGTAGTAGTAGTAGTTATAGTAGTAGATGCAGTAGTAGTAGTACTAAGACTAGCAGATGGAGTAGCAGTATTAGCATTATTAGTAGTAGTAGCTATAGTAGTAGGAGTAGCAGCTGTAGTAGCAATAACAATAGTAGTAATAGTAGTAATTGTAGCAGTAGTAGCAGTGGTAGTGAAATAGTAGAAGTGGTAGTAGGAGCAACATAAGTAGTAGTTGTAGCAAAATTAGTAGTACTTGGAGCAGCAGCAGTAGACGTAGTAGTAGTAGTAGCTGTCGTAGTAGTAGTAGTAGGAGAAACAACAAAATTAGTAGTACCAATAGTGTAGTACTACTAGTAGTTGTAGTAGCAATGGCAACAGTAGTAATAGCTTTAGTTGTAGTAGTTATATTAGCCGTTGTAGTAGCAGCAGCAGCAGCAGTAGTACTTGCAGCAGTAGTGGAACTAGCAGTAGTAGTTGTAGTGTACTAGTAGCAGTAGCAGTAGCTGTAGTTGTAATACCGGTAGTAGGAGCAGTTGTAGTAGTGGTAGTAGTAGGAATTGTTGCAGTTGAACTAGTGGCTGTAGTTGTTGTGGTAGAAGTACTAGTAGCAGATGTAGCAGTAGTAATAGTTGTAGTAGTAGTTGTTGTTGTTGTAGTAGTAGTTACTAGTTGAAGTAATAGTAGCAGTAGTAGCAGTGGTGGTAATAGTACTAGTTGTAATATTAGTATTTGCAGTAGGAGTAGTAGCAAAAGTAGTAGTAGTGGCAGTAGTAGTTGTAGTAGTAGTAACATTAGTATTTGTAGTAGTAGTAGTAATAGTAGCATTAGTATTAGTAGTAGTAGTAGTAGTATTACTCATAGTAGTAGTTGTAATAGTAGCAGTAGTAGTTGTTGTAGTAGTTGTAAGATTACTATTGATAGTAGTAGTAGTAGTAGTAGTAGTAGTAGTAGTAGTAGCATTAGTGTTAGTAGTAGTAATGGTAGTAGTAGTAGATGTAGAAGTAGTAGTAGTATTAGTCATAGTAGTAGTTGTAGTAGTAACGGTAGCAACAGTTATTGTAGTAGTAGTTGTTGTTGTTGTGGTCGAAGTAATAATAGAAGTAGTTCCAGAAGAAATAGCAGCAGCAATTGTAACAGTAGTCATAGCAGTTGTACTAGCAGTAGTAGTAGTACTAGTAGTAGAAGTATTAGTAGTAGTAAAGGGAGAAGTAGTAGTAGTAGCAATATTAGCAGAAGTAGTAGTAGTAGTAGTAGCAAAGAAGCGGTAGTAGTAGTAGTAGTAGTAGTAGCACTAGCAGTAGTTATTCTAGTAGTAGTAGTTGTTGTTATTGTTGTAGTAGAAGTTGTAGTCGTAATAGTTGTAGCAATAGTAGATGAAGTAGTGGTAGTAGCAGTCATAGTAGTTGTAGCAGTAATAGTAGTACTAGTAGTGGTTCTAGTAGTCATAGTAGTAGAAGTCGTATTAGTAATAGTAGTAGTAGAGTTAATAGTGCTAATAGTAATACTAGTAGTCGAAGTAGCAGTAGCCTCAGCAGTGGTATTAGTAGGAGTAGCATTTGTTGTAGCAACAAAAGTAGTAGTAGTAGTAATAGAAGTAGCAGTAGTAGTAGCAATAGTAGTAATTGTAGTAGCCGTAGTTGTAGTAGTAGTTGTAGTAGTAGTAGTAGTAATAGTTGTAGCTGTAGTAGTAGCTGAAGTAGCAGCAGTAGCCACTGTGGTAGAAGTAGTAGTTGTAGCAGTTGTAAGAGTAGCAGCATCAACAGTCGCAGCAGCAGCAACAGCAGTAGTGTAGTAGTACTAGTACTAGTAATAATAGAAGTAGTGGTACCAGTAGTGATAATAGTAGGAGTAGCAATAGTAACAGTAGTAGTAATAATAGAAGTAGTAGTAGTAGGGGTAGTACTAGTAGCCGCAGTTGTCGTAGCAGTAGTATTAGTAGTAGTTGCAGTAGTATTAGTAGTAGTAGTAGTAGTAGTATCAGAAGTAACAGTAGTGGCATTAGAAGTTGTAGTAATAGAACTAGTAGCAACAGCAGTAGTAGCTGTAGTAGTAGTAGCAGCAACAACAACCGTAATAGTAGTTGCAGCAGCAGTTGTGTCTGTAGTTGTAGTCGTAGTAGAATTAGTAATCATAGTAAAATCAATAGCTGTGTTGTAGTAGTTGCAGTAGGAGTAGAAGTAGTAATAGTAGGAGAAGTATACTAGTACATGTAGTAGTAGCAGTAGTTGTAGTTGTAGTAGCAGTAGTAGTAGTATTAGTAGCTGCAATAGTAGCAGTAGCAGCAGTAGTAGTAGTAGTAGTAGTAGTAGTAGCAGTCGTAGTAGCAGTCGTAGTAGTACCAGTAGTAGCAGCAGCAGAAGTAGCAGCAGCAGTAGTAGTAAGAGTTGTAGAAGTAGTGCTTGTAGTCACCGTAATAGTAGTAGTCGCACTAGAAGGAGGAGGAGTAGTAGTAGCAGTAGCAGCAGTAATTGTAGTAATAGCTGTAGTTGTAGTAGCAGCAATAACAATAATAGCAGTAGTAGCAGCAACAACAACAGCAGCAGTAGTAAATGTAGTAGTAGTAGTGGTTGTTGTTAGGCTAGCAGTTGTAGTAGTAGTAATAGCATTAGTAGCAGTAATAGCTGTTGTTATTGTAGCAGCAGCAGCAGCAGTAGCAGCAGCAGTAATTGTAGTAGTAGTAGTAGTCGTCGTAGTAGTAGTAGTAGTAGCAGTAGCAGTTGTAGTTGCAGTAGTAATAGTAGCAGTAGTAAATGTGGTAGTAATGATAGTAGTAGTAGTAGCAGTAGTAGTTGTAGTACC
Source organism: Trichopus zeylanicus subsp. travancoricus (assembly GCA_005019695.1). Taxonomy (NCBI): domain Eukaryota; kingdom Viridiplantae; phylum Streptophyta; class Magnoliopsida; order Dioscoreales; family Dioscoreaceae; genus Trichopus; species Trichopus zeylanicus. The sequence continues at coordinate 19,603 of RXID01019027.1, forward strand.
TATAGTGGAAGTAGTGGGAGCAGTAATAGTAGTTGAAGTAGTAGTGGTAGTAGTAGTAGTAGCAGTAGTAGCAATGGTGGTGGTAGTATTAGTTGCAGTTGTTGTTGTAGTAGCTGTAGTAGCAGGAGGAGTAGTAGTAGTTGTAGTTGTAATAAATGTAGTATTAGCAGTATTAGTTGTATTAGTTGTAGTAGTAGCCGTAATAGTAGCAATAGTAGTAGTAGTTTCATAAGTAGTAGGAGCAGCAGTAGTTGTAGTAATAGTAGTCGTAGAAGTAATAGTAGCAATAGTTGCAGTAGGAGCAGGATTAGCAACCGTAGTAGTAAAAATAGAAGTAGTGGTGGTTGTAGTAATAGTAGTAGTAGTTGTTGTTGTTGTAAAAGTAGCATCAGCAACATTAGAAGTAGTAGTAGTAGCAGCAGCAAAAGCAGCTGTAGCAGTAGAAGTACTCGTAGCAGTAGTAGCACTAGTAGTAGTTGTTGTAGTAGTAGTTGGAGCAGCAGTAGTACTAGTAGCAGTAGTAATAGCATTAGTAGTTGCAGTAGTAGTAGTTGTGGGAGTAGGTGTAGGAATAGTATTAGTATTAGCAGTAGTAAGAGTAGTAGTAGTTGTTGTTGTATTAGTAGTTGGAGTAGCAGTAGGAGTCCGAACAGTAGTAGTAATAGCAGTAGTAATAGTAGCAGTAGTAGCGGTAGTAGTTGTAATAGTAGTTGTTGTATTAGTTGTTGTAGCAGTTGTTGTTGTGGTTGTTGTTGTGGTGGTGGTAGTGTAGTAACAGTAGCAGCAGTAGTAGTAGTAGTATAGGTAGTCGTAGAAGTTGTTGTTGCGGTAATGGCAGTAGTAGTAGTAGTATTAGTAGTTGTAGTAGTATTAGGAGGAGTACTCTAGTAGTTGTAGCAATTGTTGTAGTAGTAGTAGTAGAAGTAGCAGTGGTAGTTGCAATAGTTGTAGTAGTAGAAGTAGTTGCTGTAGTAGTAGTAGGAGAAGTAGCACTTGTAGCAGTAGTAGTAATCAGAGTAGTAGTAGTCATCGTAGTAAAAGTTGTAGTAGCAGAAGCAGTAGAAGTAGAAACAGTAGTAGCAATAGTATTAGTAGTAGTGGTAGTAGCAGTAGCAATATTGGCATTAGTAGTACTAGCAGTAGAACAAGTAGCAGGAGAAGTAGTATTAGTAGTAGTAGCAACAGCAACAGTTGTGGTAGTAGTAGTTTTTATAATAGTTGTAATAGTAGTAGTGCAGTAGGCGTAATTGTAGTAGTGGTGGTAGTACTAATAGTAAGAGTAGCAGCAGTATTGATAATAGTAGTTTTTGTTGGTGTAGCAGTAGTTGTAGCAGCAGTAGTAATAGTACGAGTAGCAATTATAGTAGCAGTAGTTGTAATAGTCATAGTAGTAGTAGTAGCAGTAGCAGTAGCATTAGAGGTAATAGTAGTAGTTGCAGTAGGAGTAGTAGCAGGTGAAGTAATATGAGTAGTAGTAGAATTTGGGGTGGGAGTCGAAGTAGTGGTAGTAGTAGTAGTTTTAGTGGTAGTAGAATAAGCCGTTGTAGTAGTTGTAATTGTAATAGGTGTAGCAATTAAAGTAGTAGTAGTACTAATTGTAAGAGTAGCGGTAGTAGTTATTGTAGGAGCAGTAGTAGTAGTAGCACTAGTAGTAGCAGCAGAAGTTGTCGCTACAGTAGTAGTAGTACTATTAGCAAGAGGAGGAGTAGTAGTAGTAGTAGTAATAGTTGTAGAACTAATAGTAGTAGTTGTTGTGGTACAAGTAATAGTAGTAGTATTAGTAGTAGTAAAAGTAGTAGTAGCGGTGGTACCAGTAATAGTAGCAATAGTAGTAGTAGTAAAAGTAGTGGTATTAGTAGTAGCAGCAGCAGCAGTAGTTGTGCTTAGACTAGTAGTAGTAGCAGGAGTAGTAGTTATAGTACTTATAGTAGCAATATTAGAAGTAGTAGCAGTAGTAGTAGTAGTAATAGTAGCAGCAGTAGTAGCAGTAGTAACGATAGTACCAGCAGCAACAGTAGCAATAGTAGTTGCAGTAGTAGTAGTAGCTGTTGAAGCAGTATTGGTACTTCTGGTAGTAGTAGCAGTAGTAGTAGCACTTGTCATAGTAGTAGTAGTAGTAGTAGTAGCACTTGTCATTGGTACTTCTGGTAGTAGTAGTAGCAATAGTAGTAGTAGTAACACGAGTAGCAGTAGTTGCAGTAGCAGTCATAGCATTAGTTCGACTGGTAGCAGTGGTAGCAGTACTAGTAGCACTTGTCATAGTAGTTGTGATAGCAGTAGTAGCAGTTGTAGTAGTTGTAGTTGTAGTAACTGTAGTATATTAGCAATAGTAGTAGTAGTAGTAGTAAGAGGAGAAATAGTAGAAGTAGCAGTAGCTATTGTAACGGTAATAGCAGTGGTAGTAGTAGTAGTCGCAACAGTAGTTCTAGTAGTAGTAGTAGTAGTAGTGAAACTAGTTGCAATTGTAGAATAAATAGTAGTAGTAGGAGAAGTTGTGGTAGTAGTAGTACCAGTAGTAATGGTAGTCACAGTAGTTGCAGGAGGTGGAGCAGTAGTATCAGTAGTAGAGACAGCAGAAGCAGCACAAGTAGTAGTAATAGAAGTAATACTGGTAATAGTAGTGGTTGTTGTAGAAATAGTAGGAGTAGTAGTAACAGAAGCTGTAGTAGCGGTAGTAGCAGTAGTTATTGTGGCAGTTGTAGTAGTAGAGGAAATAGCAGTAGTGGTAGTAGTAGTAGTAAAAATAGTGGTGGTAGCAGTAGTAGCAGTAGTAGTAGAAGGAGTAGTATTAGCAGTAGTAGTAGTTATAGCTCTAGTAGTAGTAGTAGCAGTAGTTGTTGTTGTTGTTGTTGTTGTAGTAGTAGCAGTAGTAGTCGTAGCACAAGTAATAGTAGTAGTAGTAGTAGTAGTAGCACTAGGAGTAGAAGTAGTTGTAGTAGTTGTAGCAGCAGTGCTAGTAGCAGTAGTTGTACTAGTAGGAGCAATAGTTGTTGTGGTAGCAGTAGTAGTTGAAATACCAGTGGCAGCAGTAGTTGTAGTAGTTGTAGGAGTAGTAGTAGTAGTAGTAGTAACGGTAGTAGCAGTAGTAGTAGGTGTAGTAGTAGCAGTTGTAGGAGTAGTCACAGCAATTGTACTAGCATTTGTAGTAGTAGGATTAGTAGTAGTAGCAGTACTAGGACTAGGAATAGAGATAGTATTAGTAGTAGTAGCATCCGTAGTTGTATCTGGAGTAGCAGTAGTAGTAGCTGTAGTAGTTGTAGTAGTCATAGTAGCAAACCCGTTTGGAGCGGGGTCAAGGTCAAGGTCGAGGTCAAAGGAAGGGTTAAAGTGTAAAACGCTAGTGCGGTCAAGTAAATCTTATTTGGTTATTGATCTGGCTAGCAGATGGTGAAAATTTTTTTTGGACAAAAATGCCCTCCGGTGAGTGTGACTACTGTTCATCTTCTTCACGAGACCCACGACGTCGCCGGCCTAGCTCGCACGGGCAGCTCAGGCACCGAGCTCACGTGTGGAGTTCGCCGGTCGAGCTCGCGCGGGCAGCTCGAGCGGCGAGCTCACGCGGAGAGTGTATGGAAGATCATTTTCCGGCGATCCGTCGATGGGGTGTGGGGCTTCGAGTGCAAGACGTCGGCGTCGATGGTGAGGAGAAGATGAACAGTCGGCGGCAATCATGCTCTTGTCAGATGAGGTGATCTGAGCCATTATATCGAGATCAGACAGTTCAGCTAAACCGAGGGCATTTTACTCAAATCGTTATTATAATTAAAAGGAATTAAATAATGTTAGTGCGATCAAATTTTTGGTGTTTGGAAGATAGTCTGGTCAGGGTGAGGTGACCCTAGCCCTGACCCCATTCCAAACGCGTCCCTAGTTGTACTAGAAGTAGTAGTAGTGGTGGTAATAGTAGTGCAAGTAGTAGTAATAGTAGTAGTAGTAACAGAAGTAGTAGTAGTAGTGGTAGTAGTTGTAGAAGTAGTAGTAATAGTTGTAGTAGTAGTAATAGTAGTAGTAGTTGTTGTTGTTGTAGTAGTAGTAGTAGAAGTAGCAGTAATAGTTGTAGTAGTTGTAATAGTAGTAATACTACTACTAGTAGTTATTGTTGTTATTGTCGCGTTAGTAGTAGTATAGTAGAAGTAGAAGTGGTATTAGTAGTAATAGTAGTAGTAGTAATAGCAGTGACAACAATAGTAATAGCAGCAGCAGTAGTAGTAATACTAGTTATTGTTGTGGTAGTAGTAGTGGCATTCGCAGTCATAGTAGTAGTGGCATTGGCAGTCGTAGTAGTAGTAGTAGTAGCAGCAGTAGTAGAAGTAGTAGTAATAGTATGAGTGGTACTAGTAATTATAGTAGTAGTAGTAGTAGCAGTAATAGTAATAATAGGAGTAGTAGTTATAATAGAGTAGTAGTAGTTATAGTAGCAGTATCAGTTGGAGTGGTAGTTGTTGTAGTAGTAATAGTATTAGTTGTACTAGTAGCAGAAGTAGTAGTAGTAGCAGGAGTTAGAGTGGTAGTAGGAGGAGGAATAGTAGTTGCTGAAATAGTCGTAGTAGCAGTAGTTGTTGTGGTAGTAATAGTAGCAGCAGCAGCAGTAGTAGTAGTAGTCCTAATCGGCGTAGTAATACTGGTAGTGGTAGTAGTAGCACTAGTAGGAGTAGAAGTAGTAGTAGCAAGAGTCGGAGCAGGAATAGTTGTAGTAGTAGTAGTAGTAGTATTAATAGTAGTAGTAGTTGGAGGAGCAGCAGTAGTTGTTGTTGTAGTAATAGTAGTAGTAGGAGTGGTGGTAATAGAGGTAGTAATAGTAGGAGGAGTAGTAGTGGAAGGAGTTGTAGTTGTAGTAACAGCAATAGTAGTTGTAGTAACAGTATTAGTTGGTATAGTAGTTTTAGTAGTAGTAATAGTTGTAGCAGTAGTAGTAGTAGTAGCTGTAGGAGTAATAGTTTGTAGTTGTTGTAGTAGTAGTAGTGGTAGCAGTAATAGTAGTATTAGTAGTAGTAGTAGTAGTAGTTGGTGTTGTACTAGTTATAGGAATAGCATTAGGAACAACAGTAGTAATTTAGTATCAGTGGTTGTAGTCGTAGTAGTACGAGTTGGAGTAGGAGTAGTAATAATAGTCGTAGTAGTTGTAGCAGTAGGAGTAGGAGTATGAGTAGTAGTAGTAGTAGTAGTAGTAGTAGTAGTATTCGTAGTAGTAGTAGTCATAGTAGTATTCATAATAATAGTAGCAGTCGTAGAGGTAACAGTAGCAGCAGCAGTAGTAGTAGCAGTAGTAATAATACTAGTAGTAGTGATAGAAGTAATAGTAGTAGTAGTAGTAGAAGTACTAGTGGTAGTAGAAGTAGGAGGCGGAAGAGTAGTAGGAGTAGCAGCAGTAGTAGTAGTAGTGTTTGTTGTAGTAATAGTAGTAGCAATAGTAGTAGGAGTATCCATAGTATTTGCAGTAGTAATAGTGATAGAACATGTAGTAGTAGTAGTAGTAGTACTGGTAGTAGTAGTAGTAATAATAGTAGTAGTAGTAGTAGTAGTAGTAGTAGTAGTAGTAGTAGTAGTAGTAGTAGTAATAGTAGTGGTTGTAATGATAGTAGTTGTACTAGTAATAGTAATATTAGTTGTAGGAGGAGGAGTAGTAGTAGTTGCAGCAGCAGTAGCAGTAGTCATAGAAATTGCTGTAATTGTATTAGTATTAGTAGTAAAAGTAGTAGTAGAAGCAGTGGAGTTGTAGTAGTATTCGTAGTAATAGTAGCAACAATAGTACTAGTAGTAGTGGTGGAGGTGCTAGTAGTACTAGTAGCAGTCGTAGTAGAAGTAGCATTAGAGGTAGCAACAGTAGCAGCAGTAGTAGCAGTAGTAGAAGTTGTAGTAGCAGCTACAACAATAGCAGGTTTATGAGTAGTTGTTGTAGGGGCAGGAGTAGTAGTAGTAGCAATAGTAGGAATAGGTGTAGAAGTAGTAATAATAGTAGCAGTTGTACTAGAAGTGGTAGTAGTAGTAGGTGTAGGAATAGTAATAATAGTAGCACAAGTAGGAATAGGAGTAGTAGCAACTATTACAACTGCTACTACTACTGCTAATATTACTGCTACTAGAACCACTGCTACTGCTTCTACACTGCTACTGCTACTGCTGCTACTGCTAATTCCACTACTACTACAAATGCTGCTATTACGTCTACTACTGTTACTACTTCCACTACTACTGCTACTACAACTACTACTTCCGTGGCTACTGTATTATTGCTGCTACTACTATTGCAACAATTGCTACAGCTGCTACTGCCACTACTATTACTTATACAATCGCTACTACTACTACTACTACTTCTACTACTACTATTACTACTATGATTGCTACTACTGCTCATACAGCTACTGCTACAACTACTACTGCTACTACTAATTCTACTATTACTGCAATTGCTAATACTAGTGACACTACTACAAATACTACTACTACTTCACCTACAACAACAATAGAAATAACAACTACTACTCTATCTCCTCCAACTATTATTGTTGTAATTCCAACTACAGATACAACTACGACTACTGTTACTACTACTACTACTCTTTCTACTACTATTACAACTACTACCACTACAACCACTACTACTACTACTAATGCTACTACCATTACTACTACTACTACTACTAATGCTACTACCATTACTACTACTACTACTACTAATGCTACTACCATTACTACTACTACTACTATTATAGCTACTACTACAAATTCTGATATTACTACTACTGATGGCACTAAAAATATTGCTATTACTATTATATCTAGTGCAGCAACTACTACTTATGTTACTACAAATACTTCTTCTCCTACTACTATTACTACTACTTCTACTACTACTGCTTCTACTACTCTGTTACTACTAGTACTACTACTACTAGTAACAATAATACTATTACAACAACTACTACTACTATTACTCCGACTACCACTGCTACTACTACTACTATTACACCTATTACAACAACAACTACTACTACTATTACACCTATTACTACTCCTACTACTACTACTCCAAACACTCCTACTACTGCCATACTGCTACTACTGCTATTACAACTACTACTTCGGCTATGACAACTACTACGACTACTCCTGCTGCTACTACCACTACTATGCCTGCTATAACTAATACTACTACTACTACTACGACAACTACTACTAATAAAACTAGTACTGCAACAACAACAACAATAACAACCGCTAATATTACTACTTTAACAGCTATTGCTACTCCTACTACTTCTACGACTACTACTATTCCTACTACTACTAGTACTACTTACACTGTCATTCCAACTCCTACTCCTACTACTCCTACTACTACTACTACTACTACTACTGTAGCTACCACTACTCCAACAACTACAACTCCTACTGTTGCTCCTATTACAATTCCTACTATTGCTAATACTACAAATATTATTTCTATTGCAACTACTACTGCTATTACTACTATTTCTGCTACTACTACTACTACTACTACCCTAGCTATTACTACTACTAGTAGTAGAAGTAGTAGTAGCAGTAGTAGCTATAGTAGTTGTAGTAGGAGTAGGAGCAGCTGCAATTGGCAAAGTTGTACTTGTAGTCGTAGTAGTATTAGTAGTAGTAGTGTAGTAGTAGCAGTAGTAGCAGCAGTAGTAGTGGTAGTAGCAAAAGCAGCAGTAGCAGCAGTAGTAGTAGTATTAGTTGTTGTAGTAGCAGTAGAAGTAGTAGTTGCAGTAATTATAGTAGTAGTAGTAGCAAGAGCAGTAGTAGTAGTAGTAGCAGTTGTAGTAGTAGTAGTAGTAGTAATAGTAGAAGTAGTCATAGTAGAAGTTGTGGTAATAGTAGCAGAAGTGGTAGTAGTTGTTGTATAAGTAGTAGACGTGGTTGTAGTGTCTGTAGTTGCAGTAGCAGGAGTAGTTGTAGTTGTTGTAGTAGTAGTAGTACTAGTAGGAGCAGGAGGAGGTGGTGGTGGAGGGAGCAGTACGAGTAGAAGCAGCAGCAATGGTAGTAGTAGAAGTAGTAGTAGCAGTAGTAGTAGCAATTGAAGTAGTAGTTCAGTAGAAATAGTAAGGGTAATAGCAGTAGCAGTAGCAGTAGTTGTTGTACTTGTAGTAGTAGTAGTACTAGTGGCAGTAGCAGCAGTTGTAGTAGTAGTACTAGTAGTAGTAGTAGCAGGAGTTGTAGTATTCAAAGTAGTTATTGCGGTAATAGATGTTTCAATAGTAGTATTAGTTGGAGAAGTGTAAGTAATAGTTGTTGTTGTAGTAGTAGCTGTCTCAGTAGTAGTAGTAGTAGTAATAGTAGCAGTAATTGTATCAATAGTAGGAGCAGTAGTAGTTATTGTAGTATCAGTAGCAACCGTAATGGCTGTAGTTCTTGCAGTAGAAGTAGTAGTAGTAGTACTTGCAGTAGTAGTTGTAGTAGTAGTAGTGGTAGTCATAGCTGAAGTACTAGTAGTATAAGAGTTAGTAGTAATAGTAGTTGTAGTTGTAGTGGTAGTAGTAATCATAGCAGTAGCAGTAGTAGTAGTAGTACGACTATAGTAGTCGTAGTAGTAGCAGCAATAGTAGGAGTAGTAGCAGTTGCTATAGTACTTGCAGTAGCATACGTGGTAGTGGTATCAAAAGTAGTAGTAGTTGTAGTAGTAGTGGTAGGAGTAATAGTCATAGCAATAGGTGTAGTAGTTGTAGTAGTAGTAGCAGCAGCACTAGTAGCATTAGTAGTAGAAATAGTAGTCCTTGTTGGAGTAGTAGTAGTGCTAGTAGAGTAGTAGTAGTAGTAGTAGTAGTAGAGGTAGTAGCAGAAGTAGTTGTTGTAGTAGTAGCAGTAGAAGTAGTAGTTGTAGTAATCATAGTAGTAGTAGTAGAGCGGTAGTAGTAGTAGTAGTTGTTGTTGTTGTAGTTGTAGCAGTTGCAGTAGTAGCATAGGTAGTAGTAGTAGTAGCAGTCGTAGATGTAGTTGTCAAACTAGTAGTAGAACTAGTAGCAATAATAGTAGTTGAAGTAGTAGTAGCAGTAGTAATAGTTTTTGCTGTAATACTAGTAGCAACAGTAGTAGTATTAGTTGGAATAGCAATAGTTGTTGTGATAGAACTAAAAGTAGAAGTAGCAGTTGTAGGAGTTGCAATACTAGTAGCAGTAGAAGTACTTGAAGTAGTAGTAGTAGTAGTGGCAGTAGTAGTAGAAGTAGTAGTAGTAGTAGAAGTAGTAGCAAGAGTAGTAGTAGTTGTAGTAGTAGTACTAGTACTCATAATAGTTGGAGTTCTAGTATTCGAAGTAGTTGTTGCAGTAATAGAAGTTACAGTAGTAGTATTAGTTGGAGAAGTTGAAGTAATAGTAGAATTAGTAGCAGCAATAGCAATAATAGTTGTTGTAATAGTAGCAGTCTCAGTAGTAGTAGTAGTTGCTGTAGCAATAGTAGTACTAGTAGCAAGAGCAGTAGTAGTTGTAGTAGTTGTAGTACAAGTAGTAGGAGTTGTAGCAGTAATTGTAGCAATAATAGTAGTTGTAGTAGTAAAAGTAGTTATTGTAGTATTAGTAGCAACTGTAGTGGTTGTAGTTTTTGGAATAGAAGTAGTAGTAGTAGTACTTAGAGTAGTAGTTGTAGTAGTAGTAGTAGTAGTAGCTATAGCAATTACATTAGTAGTAGTAGTCATAGCAAAAGTAGTAGTAGTAGAAGTGTTAGGAGTAATAGTACTTCTACTAGTAGTGGTAGTAGTTGTAGCAATAGTAGTAGTAGTAGGACTACTAGTAGCAATATTAGTAGCAATAGCAGTAGCCGCAGTAGTAGGAGTAGTAGCAGTTTCTATAGTATTTGCAATAGCATAAGCGGTAGCACTAACAGAAGTAGTAGTAGTTGTTGTAGAAGTAGTGGTAGGAGTAGTAGTCATAGCAATAGCAGCAGCAGTAGTAGTAGCAGTAGCAGTAGCAGTAGTAGTAGTTGTAGCATTAGTAGTTCTAATAGTCATTGTTGGAGTAGTAGTAGTGCTAGTAGTAGTAGTTGTAGTAGTAGTCTAGTAGTAGTAGTATTAGTAGTAGTAGTAATAGTAGAGATAGTAGCAAAAGCAGTAGTAGCAGAAGTAGTAGTTGTAGTAGTAGTAATAGAAGTAGTAATTGTAGTAATCATAGTAGTAGTAGTAGTAGCAGGGATAGTAGTAGTAGTAGTTGTTGTTGTTGTAGTCGTAGTAGTAGCAATAATAGTAGTGGTAGTAGTAGTAGTAGTAGCAGTTGAAGATGTAGTTGCGAAAGTAGTGGTAGAAGCACTAGCAATAATAGTAGTAGAAGAAGTAGTAGTATTAGTAGTAGTAGTAATAGTGTTTGTAGTAATACTAGTAGACACAGCAATTGTATTAGTTGAAGTAGCAGTAGTTGTTGTGACAGAAGTAGAAGTAGAAGTAGCAATAGTAGGAGTAGCAATACTGGTGGTAGTAGTAGTAGTTGGAGTAGCAGTAGTAGTAGTAGCAGTAGTAGTAGCAATAGTAGTAGTCACAGTAGAAGTAGCGAGGATAGTAGCGGTAGCACAAGCAATAGCTACAGTAGCTATAGTAGTTGCAGTAGTAGTAGCTGTTAAAGCAATAGTAGATGTAGCAATAGTAAGAGTAGTAATAGTAGCTGTAGCTGTAGTAGTAGAAGTAGTCGCAGAAGTAGTAGCAATAGTATTAGTTGTAGTAGCAGTAGAAGTAGGAGAACTAGTAGGAGTAGTAGTATTAGTTGCAACAGCAACAATAATAGCAGCAGCAGTTGTTGTACTAGTTGTACTAGAAGTAGCAGTAGAAGTAGCAGTAGTAGCAGTCACAGTAGTAGTAATAGTAGTGTTTGTAGTAGCTGTATTAGTAGAAGCAGCAGCAATAGCAGTAGTAGTGGTAGTAGTAGCAGAAGTAGTAGCAGTAGTAGTAGTAGCTATAATAGTTGTAGCAATAGGTGTAGTAGTAGCAGTAGTAGCAGTAATAATTGTCATATTAGCAGCCACAGCAGCAACAGCCATTGTAGTAGCTGTAGTAGTAGTAGTAGTAATTATATTAGCAGTAATTGTAGTAGCAATAGGAGGAGGAGGAGTAGTAGTAGCAATAGTGATATTTGCAATAGCAGCAGCAGCTGCTGCTGCAGTTGTAGTAGCAGTACTAGTAGTTGTAACGGTAGTAGTTATAGCAATCGCAGTTGTAGTAGTGGTAGTAGTACTGCTAGTAGCAGTAGTAGTAGTCGTAGAAGTAGAAGTAGTAGTAGTGGTGGTCATAGTAGCAATACAAGTAGGGGAAGGAATAGTAGTAGGAGTAGTAGTGCGAGTAGTAGTAGTCGTCGGAGTAGTAATAGTAGTGGTAGTAGTAGTAGTAGTAGTAGCAGTAGCAGTAGCGGTAGTAGAAGTCATAGTAGTAGTAGGAGTAGTAGTAGTTGTTGTAGTTGTAGTAACAGTTGTAGTACAAAGACTAGCTGTAGGAGTAGTAGTTGTAGCTGTAGTGGTAGTAGTAGTAGTTATAGTAGTAGTGGTGGTAGTAGTCGTAGTAATATTAGTAGTAGCAAAAGGAGTAATAGTAATCGTAGTAAAAGTATTATTCATAGTAGTAGTAGCAGTTATAGCGGCACTAGAAGTATAGCAGTAGTAGTACTAGTAATAGTAGTAGTTGCAGTAGTAGTAGTAGTAGTCGTAGTAATAGTAATTGTAGAAGTAGTAGTTGGTGTAGCAGTAATAGTAGTAGTAGTAATAGTAGTAGTAGTAATAGTAGTAATGATAGTAGTAGTAGTAATTGTAGAAGTACTAGTTGGAGTAGCTATAGTAGTGGCAATAATATTAGCAATAGTAGTACTAGTAGTTGAGGTACTAGTAGAAGTAGTGGTTATAGTAGTAGAAGTAGTTGTTGTTGTTGTATTCCTAGGAGTAGTAGTAGTAGTAGTAGCAGCAATTGAAGTCGTAGTAATAATAGTAGTAGTAGTTGTAGTAGTAGCAGCAGCAGCAGTAGCAACAACAGTAGCAGTAGCAGTCGTAGTGGTAGTAGTAGCAGAAGTAGAAATAGTAGTAATAATAGTAGTAGTAGTACTAGCAGTTGTAGTAGAAGTAGTAATAGCGGTAGTAGTAGTTGTAGTATTAGTAGTAGCAACTAGAATAGTAGAAGTAGTAGCAGTTGTAGTAGTTATTGTAATAGTAGTAGTTGTAGTAGTAGTAGTTGCAGTAGTAGTAGTAGTAGTCGTAGTAATAGTAATTGTAGAAGTAGTAGTTGGTGTAGCAGTAATAGTAGTAGTAGTAATAGTAGTAGTAGTAATAGTAGTAGTGATAGTAGTAGTAGTAATTGTAGAAGTACTAGTTGGAGTAGCTGTAGTAGTGGCAATAATATTAGCACTAGTAGTACTAGTAGTTGAAGTACTAGTAGAAGTAGTGGTTATAGTAGTAGAAGTAGTTGTTGTTGTTGTATTCCTAGGAGTAGTAGTAGTAGTAGCAGCAGCAATTGAAGTCGTAGTAATAATAGTAGTAGTAGTTGTAGTAGTAGTAGCAGCAGCAGCAGTAGCAACAACAGTAGCAGTAGCAGTCGTAGTGGTAGTAGTAGCAGAAGTAGAAATAGTAGTAATAATAGTAGTAGTAGTACTAGCAGTTGTAGTAGAAGTAGTAATAGCGGTAGTAGTAGTTGTAGTATTAGTAGTAGCAACTAGAATAGTAGAAGTAGTAGCAGTTGTAGTAGTTATTGTAATAGTAGTAGTTGTAGTAGTAGTAGTAACAGTAGTAGAAACAGTAATAGGAGTAGTAGCAGTAATAATAAGAGAAATAGTAGCAATAATAGCAGCAGTACCAGTAGCTGTAGTAGTAGGAGTAGTAGTAGCAATAGTAGTATAAGTAGCAGAAGCAGTAGTAGTAGAAGTAGCAGTAATTGTAGTAGTGGCAGTAGAAGTAGTACTAGTAGTAGTATTAGTAGTAGTAGTAGTAGTAGCAGTAATAGTAATATTAATAGCAGTAGTAAAAGTAGTAGTTCTGTAGTAGTAGTAGGAGCAGCAGTAAGAGTAGTTATAGTAGTAGTAGCAGTAGTAGTTGCAGTAGTAATAGTAGTGCTAGTACTAGTAATAGTAATAGTAGTGCTAGTACTAGTAATAGCAATAGTAGTAGTAGTAGTTGTTGTAGCAGTAGTAGTAGTGATAGCAGTTGTAATAGTGGAAGTAGCAGTAGTTGTTGCAAAAGTATAAGTAGTAGAAGTTGTTATTGTCATTGTTGTTGTTTTAGAAGTATTAGTATTACTAGGAGTTGTACTAGCATTAGCAGCAGTAGTACCAATAGAAGTAGTAGCAGTAATAGTAGTAGTATTAATAGTAGTAGTAGTAATAGTAGTAGTAGTAGCAATAGTAGCTGTAGTAGTTGTTGTTGTAGTTGTAGTAATAGTAGTTGTTGTTGTAGTAGTAGTAGTAGAAGTAGAAGTAGCAGTAGTAGTAGCAGTGGTGGTATTAGTAGTAGTAGTAGTAGTAGTAGTTGGTGGAATAGGTGTAGGAGTAAAAGTAGTATCAGGTGCAGTAATAGTAGTAGTAGTAGTTCTAGGAGTACTATTAGTAGTAGTAGGACTAGTAGTATGAGAAGAGTCAAAGTAGTAGCAATAGTCGCAATAGTCGTAGTAAGAGTCAAAGTAGTAGTAGTAGTTAGAGTAGTAGTAGTAGGAGCAGTAGTAGTTGAAGTTATAGGAGTAGTAGTAGTACCAGTAGCAATAGTAGTCGTCGTCGTAGTAGTAGCAGCAGTAGTTTCAAAAATAGTAGTGGTAGTAATAGTAGAAGTAGTAGTAGCAGGAGTAGTTGTTGTGGTAGTAGTTGCAGCAGTAAAATTAGTATTAGGAGTAATAGGAGTAGGAGTTGGAGTAGTAGTAAAGTAGTAGTAGTAGCAGTGGTAGTTGAAGTAGTAGGAGTAGTACTTATTGTAGTAGTATTTGTAGTAGTAGTTGTTGTAGTAGTAGTAGGAGGAGGAGGAGTAGTAGTAGTTGAGGTAGGAGTAGTAGTTGAGGTAGTAGTAGTAGTAGCAATAGCAGTAGCTGTAGTAGTAGTAGTACCAGTAGTATTAGCAGTAGCTGTACTATTTGTAGTAGTAGTAATAGTAGTAGCAGTAGCAATAGCAGTGATTGTAGTAGTTGTTGTCGTAGTGACAGTGCTAGTAGTAGTAATTCTAGTTGTACTGTACTAGTAGTAGCACAGCAGCAGCCGCAGGAGTAGTAGTAGTAGTAGTAATATATGTATTAGTAGTAGCATAAGTAGTAGTAGTAGTAGGAGGAGGAGTAGTACTAGTAGTAATCGGAGTAGTAGTTGGAGTAGTAATAGTAGTAGTAGCAGTAGCTGCAGTCGCTGTAGCAGTAGTAGTTGTCGTTGTTGTTCTGGCAATAATAATAAGAGTACTATTAGCAGTAGCAGCAACAGCAGCAGTAGTAGTAGTGGCAGCAAAATTACTATTACTAATCCTACTCCTACTTGTGCTACTACTATTACTCCTACTCCTACTTCTACTACTACTGCTGCCACTACTCATACTCCCAACTAGTACTACTACTACCACTTCTACACCTGCTGCTACTATTATTACTACTTCTACACGTATTCCTTCCCTTGCTACTACTACTACTCCTACTCCTACCGTAGCTTCTCCAAATCCCATTGTTGTTGCTGCTTCTACTACAACCTCTGCTACTGGTACTGCTACTTCTAATGCTACTCCTACTACTACAACTAATACTACTACCAATACTACTAGTCTTAGTACCACTTGTCTTATTACTACAAACACTACTACTACTGCTGCTACTGTTGCTGCTACTACTAATACTACAATTGCTATTACTGCTACTACTACTACGAATACTACAACTACTACTACTCCTACTACAACTACTACTACTACTGCTGTTGCTGCTGCTGCAACTACTACTGTTGTTGCTACTATTACTACTATTGTACTGCTTCTACTACTACTACTAATACCAATACAACTACAACTACTTCTATGACTATTGTTGCTATTACTACTACTAATACTACTTCTACAACTACTACTACTATTACTATTACTGCTACTACTACTATCAACACTACTACTACTAATACGACTACTACTATTCCTACTCCTACTACTGCTACTACTACTCCTACTCCTACTATTGCTACTACTACTCCTACACCTACTACTAATTACTAATACTACTCCTACACCAACTAGTCCTACTATTGCTACAACAACAAGCACTAATATTACTACTATTGCTACGACAACTACTACTCCAACAAGTACCACTGCTGTTATTACAACTACTACTACTACCACCACCACCACTACTACTAGTACTACTATTACAACAACAACTACTACTACTACTACAACTACAACTATTACTCCTACTACTACTACTACTGCAACAAAAACTACTACAACTACTACACCTACTAGTAATATTACTACTACTACTGCTGCAGCTACTACTACTACAACTCCTTCCGCTACTGCTACTGCTACTACTACTCCTCCTAGTACAAGCACTACTACTACTACTACTAATACAACAACTGCTACTATTGCTGCTGCTGCTGCAACTTGTACTACTAGTACAACTACAACCACTACTACTCCTTCGACTACTGCTATGACAACTACTTGTACTATTACTAATACTACTACTACAACTATTCCTGCTCCTACAACTACTACTACTTCTACTCCTACCACTACTACTACAACTACTACTGCTACTCCTGCTCCAACTCCCATTACTACTACTACTCTTACTACTACTACCACCCCTACTCCAACAACTACTACTCCAATTACAACTACTATACCTACTACTATTAAAACTACTTTTGCTACTAGTACTACTAGTATTACTACTACTACTACTACTACTACTACTATTTCTACTCCAACTGCCACTGCTACTCCTATTACAACTAATACCACTACTACTACTAATTCAAATACTCCTACTTCAGCTGCGAGTGCTACTACTATTGCTACTACCACAATTCTAACTACTACTACTACTACTACTACTACCACTCCTAACTATCCTACTACTACTACGACTACTTCTGCTGCTCCTATTGCTGGTACTACTACTGGTGCTACTGCTACTACTACTACAACTACTATGACCTCTACTATGACTACAACAACAACAACTACTACTATTGCTACTATAATTACAATAACTACTACTACTACAACTGCTATAACTACTACTGCTACTCTACTACTACTACTACTAATGCTTCTACTACTCCTACTCCAACTTCTACTACTACTACCACTACTCCTTCTACTACTACAACTACATTCACTATACCAACTTCTACTACTATTACTACTACTACAAATACTACAACTACTACAACTACGGCTACCACTGCTACCGCTGTAGCTTCTTCTACTACTAGTACAACTACTTCTACCACTACTTCTACTCCTACTACTACTCCTACTACTATTACTACTAATCCTACTCCTATTACTACTACTACTCCCACTCCTTCTACCACTACTATTAGTATAACTGCTACTACTACTACTACTACTACTTTTACTACTACTTTTACTCCAACTCCTGCTGCTACTATTACTACTACCAATACTATTACTATTACTACTATTGCTTTTAATATTACTACTACTGCTACTACTACAACTACCACTACAATTAATACTTCCACTCATACTATTACTTCTAATGGAACTACTAGAACAACAATAACTACTACTACTCTTCTTGATGCTGCAGCTATTGTTCCGGCTACTCCAGCTAATACTACTGCTGCTGCTGCTGTTGCAGCTAGTACTACTGCTGCAGCTGCTCCTACTACTACCACTACTACTACATCTACTACTACTTATCCTACTGCAACTACAACTACTATTACAACTAGTATTGCGACTACTACGACTACTACTATTACTGCTACTACTACTATTACAACTACTACTTCGACTACTACTACTATTACTCCAAATACTACTCCTACTACTACTAATACTACTATTGTTGCTGCTACTACTCCTACTACTTCTACTACTACAAGTACTGCTATTAATACTAATACGACAACAACTACTACTACAACTACTACTACAACTACTATTACTTCTGTGATAGTAGCTGCCGTTGCTACTTGAACTACTACTACTACTACTACTATTACTACTACTACAGCTACTGCTGCTGCTGCTGCTACAACTATGACTACTACTACTATCACTACTACTACTTCTACTACTACTACTGCGACTACAACTACTACTATCACTACTACTACCACTACTACTACTGCTACTACACTATTAGTACAACTAATAGTACAAGAATTACTACTACTCCTACAACTACTACTATTACTATTACTAATACTAGTACTCCTACTACCACTACTACTCCTACTACTACTATTACTACTACTAATACTACTGCTACTCTGACCATTATTGCTACTACTCGTACTGCTACTAATAAGATTCCTACTACTATGACTATTACTACTGCTACAACAATTAATACGAATTCTCCCACAGCAACTACTAATGCTGCTACAACTACTAGTCCAACTAGTACTACTACTACTACCACTACTACTACTACAACTACTGCTACAACAACTACTACTACTACTCGTCCTCCTCCTCCGCCCACTACTACTGCTACTACTTTGCTACTACTACTACGACTGCAACAACTAATACTACTACTACTACTACTACTAGTAGTAGTAGTGCTAGCTCTACTAATACTACTACTACTACCACTTCTACTACAGCTAATACTACTACTACTACTACAACAACTACAATAGTTACTTCTAGTACTACAACTACTACTACAACCACTACCCCCGCTATTACTACTCGTATCACTGTTAGAACAACTACTATTGCTACTATTGCCACAACGGCAACTACTAGTACTACTACAGCAACCACTAGTACTGTTACTATTGCTACTACTACTACTACTACACCTACTACTACTGTTGTTGTTGTTGCAGCTGCTACTACTACTACTTCTACCAATATTACTACAAGTGCTCCTACTACCACTACTACTACTAGTACTACAGCTACTAGTACTAATATGACTATTACTTCTACTACGACTACTACTACTATGACTACAACTACTACTACTGCACTACTACAACATGTACTACTACAAGAATTACTACTACTCCTACAACTACTTGTATAACCACTACTAATACTATAACTGCTACTGCTACCACTACTATAACTCCTGCTTCAACTACTACTAGTCCTACTACTACTATTACTGCTACTAATACTACTACTACTCCTATGACTACTACCACAACTCCTACAGCCACTACTACTACTCCTACTACTAAAACTATTACTGCTACTATGACAATTACTAAAAATTCTCCTACCACAACTTCTACTAACACTACTTCTAATACTACTATTACCACTACTACTACTACTACCTCTACTACAACAACAACGACTACAACAACAACTACTACTACTCTCACTACTATTATTACTGCTACTACTGCTACTACTACTAATACTACTACAACTACTACTATTACTGCTGCTGCTACTATTGCTGCTACTACTTCTATAACAACTAATACTACTACAGCTACTACCACTACTACGACTACTACTACTACTACTACTACTACTGCTCCTACTACAACTACTATGATTACTACTACCACTACTACTGCTATTACTACTACTACCACATCTACTAGTACTATAACTGCAACTACAACTACTAATACTACTACTACTACTCCTAATACAACTATTACCATTACTACTACTACTACTGTTGTTGCTGCTGCTACTGCTGCTACTACTACTACTACTGCTACAAATGCTGCTACTTCCACTACTACTAATACCACTACTGCTACTCCTACTCCTACTACTACTACTACTACTACTATTACTACTACTACTTCTCCTACTACAACTAGCACAACTACTACTACAACTTCTCCTACAACCACTGCTACTATGACTATTGCTAATGCTACTACTGATTCTACAACTTCTACTGCTACTACTGCTACTACGTTTACCATTGCAACAACTACAGCAGCTCTTATTGGTAATGCCACTAATACTTCTACTATGACAAAAACTGCAGTTTCTGCAACTACTTCTACTGCTACTACTACTGTGGCTAATGTCACTACTACTACTGCTACTGCTGTTGCTACTACTACTACTACAAAGGGTACTACTACTACTACTACTACTACTATAGCTGCAGTTGCTACTGCCAGTACTCGTACTACTGCTACTACTAATACAACAACAACTACTATTACTACTATGACTACTACTACTACTACTGCTGTTACTTCTACTTCAACTACTGTGACAAGAACTAATCCTGCTACTGCTACTACTATGACTACTGCTACTGCTACTGACGCTACTACTACAACGCTACTACTACAAGTACTACTACTAGAATTACTACTACTCCTAAAGCAACTACTATTACCACTACTTGTACCACTACTACCACTCCTACTACTACTATTACTACTACCAGTACTGCTACTACTCCTACGAATACTACTAGTACTCTGATTGAAACTACTACTAGCCTACTACTATGACTATTAATACTACTACCATTACCACAAATTCT
This sequence comes from Trichopus zeylanicus subsp. travancoricus, assembly GCA_005019695.1. Lineage (NCBI taxonomy): Eukaryota > Viridiplantae > Streptophyta > Magnoliopsida > Dioscoreales > Dioscoreaceae > Trichopus > Trichopus zeylanicus. Next base: position 39,227 of record RXID01019027.1, read on the forward strand.
CTGAATACAACAACTAATACTGCTACCACAACTACTTGTACAACTATCTACTACTTCTATTTCCACAACTACTAATACAACTGTTACTACTACTACTACTACTACTACTACTAGCACTACTACTACAACTACTACTATAGCTACGACAACTACTACTACTATTGCTGCTACTACTGCTGCTACTACTACTACTTTTACTACTACTGCTGCTGCTACTCTAGCTACTACTACTACTATGACTATTACAACTACTTCTACTTCTACGACTGCCACTACAACAACTACTTGTACGACTATTGAAACTACTACTACCACTAAAATTTCTACTACTACTACTTCTACTACTACTACTATTACTAGCACTATTGATACCCATACTAGTATTACTGCTAATACTATGACTACTACTACAACTACAACTATTACTACTACAAGTACGGCAACTACTACGACTACTACTACTACTATGATTACAACTACCACTACTATTGCTACTACTACTACTGTTATTACTGCTACTGCTGCTGCTACTTCTACTATTACTACAACTATTGTTGATCTTACTGCTATTGCTAATAATTCTTCTACTATGATAATAACTACTTCTACTGCTATTGCTACTAGTACTAGTACTACTATCGCTACTACTACTACTACAACTATTGCTACTGCTATAACGGGTATTACTAACACTATTGCTACTACTACTGCTGTTACTACTTCTACAACAAATACTACTACTGCTGTTGCTACTGCTACTACAACTACTACTATTACTACTGCTACTGCTACCACAACGATTATAGCTACAACTGCTACTACCTCTACACTTGCCACTATTGCTACTACTACTGCTACAACAGCTAATGCAACTACTGCTGCTGCTACTACAACTACTGCAAGTACTACTATTACTAGAACTGCTACTGCTACAAGAATAATAATAATAACAACAACAACAACTACTACTTCTATAATAGGTACTACTGCTACAACGGGTACTAGTACTACTACAACTGCTACTACCACTACTACTACTACTTATACAACAACAACACCAACAACAACAACAACAACAACTACTACTACTACTACCACTACTACTACTGCTATTAAAGCTCCTAAAACTACTACTACTACTACAACTACAACTACTACTGCTGCAACTATGGCTACTACTATACTACCACAACAACAACAACAATTACTACTGTTTCTACTACTATTGCTGCTACTACTACTACTGCTACTACTTCTACTTCTACCACTAATGCTACTAATACTACTACTACTACACCTACTAGTACTACTACTAGTGCTGCTGCTGCTACTTCTTCTTCTTCCACTATTGCTACCACTGCTACTACTACTCCTACTATAGCAACTACTGCTACTACTACTGCTTGTACTACTACTACGACTATAACTACAACTATTATTACTTCTCCTTTTACTGCTACTGCTACTACTACTACTAGAGCTACTACTACCACTACTACTACTACCACAACTACTACAACTGCTACTACTAATGCGACTACAACTACTACTGGTACTACTACTACTACTACTACTCCTATGCTGACTAGTGCCGCTGCTACATCTACTACTACTACTACTACTACTACAACTGCTACTACTGTGACTACTACGACTAATTCTACTAGTACAACTACTGCCACCACTACTACTGCTATGACTACTACTACGGCTTCTGCAATAACTAATTCTACTACTACATCTTCTAGTACTACTACAACTACTACAACTATTACCACTGCCACTACTACTGCTACCACTACCACTACTACTGCCGCTACTATGACTACTACTCGTAAAATTTTTTGTACTACTACTGTAACTACTACAACTACTTCTACTACTACTTACAATGCTATTGTTGCTACTACAACTTTTAGTTTATCTACTCCTGCTATTGCAACTACTACTACTACTTCTTCCACTACTACTACTTCTACCACAACTACTGTTGCTGCTACTACTACTACTACTGCCACTACTAACACTTCTACTCCTCATTGTACAATAATAACTACTACTATTATTGCTGTTGCTATTACTACTACTACTGCAACTACTATTTTTACAACTACGACATCTGCGACAACTCCTACTACTTCTACTACAGCTGCTACTACAATACCTAGTACTACTACTGCAACTTCTAATGGTACTACTAGTCCTTCTATTGCTACAACTCCTACTACTGCTATTATTCCTCCAACTACTACTATTATAACTGCTGCTGCTAATACTACTACTACCACTACTACTACTACTATTGCTACTCATACTTATATTTGGCGTAGTAGTACTAGTAGTAGGAGTAGTACTAGTACTACTAATACTCATGGTAGGCATAGTAGCAGTAGTAATAATAATGATAGTAGTTGTAGTCATAGTAGTAGTAGTAGTAGTAGTAGTAGTAGTAGTAGTAGT
>RXID01019028.1:0-16333 GCA_005019695.1 Trichopus zeylanicus subsp. travancoricus
TGGTAGTAGTATTAGTCGTAGTAGGAGTGGTCGTAGTAGCAATAGTAGTAGTAGAGGTAGTAGTAATAGAAGTAGTACTAGTTGTAATAGTAGTAGTAGTCATAGTATGAGTTGGAGTAGGAGTTATGGTAGGAGTAGTATTAGTTGGAATTGTGGTAATCTAAGAAGTAGAAGTAGCAGTTGTAGCAGCAATGGTAGCCGAAGTAGTAGTTGCAGCTATAGTCGTAGTAGTAGTAGCAGCAGCAGTAGTAGAAGGACTAGTAGTAGTAGTAGGAGTAGTAATATTAGTATCCTAAGTAGCTATAGTAGTAGTAGGAATAATAGATGCAGTAGTAGTAGCATTAGTAGTAGTAGTAGTAGCAACAGCATCAATAGCCACAGTAATAGTAGCAGAAGTGGTAGTAGTAGCAATAGAAGTAGCAGTAGTAGCAGCAATAGCAGCATCAGTAGCAATAGCAATAGTAGTCGTAGTAGTGGTAGTTGCAGCTATGCTAGTAGTAGTAGTAGTAATAGTAGTAGTAATTGTAGTAGTTATTACAGCACAGCCATAGTGGTAGTAGTAGTAGTAGTAGTAGTAGTTGCAGTAGTAGTTGTAGCAGTAGTAGTGGTGGTGGTAGTAGTAGTAGTAGTAGTAGCAGTGGTAGTAGTAGTAGTAGTAGTAGTAGTAGCAACAGTAGTAGTAGTTGTTGTTGTTGTTGTAGTAGGCGTAGCAATAGTAGTAGGACTATAACTAGGAGTGGAAGTAGTAGTCAATGTAGTAGTAGTTGTAGTAGTAGTAGTCGCAGTAGCAGTAATAATAGTAGTAGTAGTGGTGGTAGTGGTAGTAGTAGTAGCAGCAACTATAGCAGTAGTAGCATTAGTAGTAGTAGCAGTAGTACTAGGTATAATAGTTGCAGTTGGAGTAGTTGTTGTTGTTGTTGTTGTAGTGACTGTATTAGTAGTAGTAGTAGGAGTGGTAGAAGCAGAAGTAATAGTGGTACTACTAGTAGTAGTAATAGGAATGTTAGAAGTAGTAATAGTAGCAGCAGTCGTAGCAGTAGTGATACTTGTTGTATCCATAGTAGTAACTATAGTAGTAGTTATAGTAGTAGTCCTAGTAGTAGTTGTAGTAGTAGTAGCAGTAGTAGGCGCAATAGTGGCAGTAGTAGTAGTAGTGGTAGTTGCAATAGTAGCAGTAATAGCTGCAACAGCAGTAGTAGTAGTCGTAGCAGTAGTTGTACGAGTAGCAGTACGAGTATGTGTAGGTGAAGTAGTTGTAGTAGTAGAAGTTGTAGTGGTTGTAGTCTTAGTAGTAGTAGTAGTATTAGTAGTCGTAGTAGTAGTTGTTGTTGCAGTAGTAGTAGTAGCAGTAGCAATTGGAGTAGTAGTTGTAGTAGGAGTAGTAGCAGTGGTAATAGTAGTGTTATATGTAGTAGTGGCAGGAGTAGTAGCAATAGTAGTAGTGGCAGGAGTAGTAGTGGCAAGAGTAGTAGTAGTAGTGACAGGAGTAATAGCAATAGTAGTAGTAGAGGTAGTAGTAATAGAAGTAGTACTAGTTGTAATAGTAGTAGCTGTCATAGTACGAGTTGGAGTAGGAGTAGTAGTGGGAGTTGTATTAGTTGGAATTGTTGTAGTCTAAGCAGTAGAAGTAGCAGTTGTAGATGTCGTGGTAGCAGAAGTCGTAGTTGCAGCTGTAGCCGTAGTAGTAGCAGTAGCAGCAGTAGTAGAAGGAGAAGTAGTAGTAGTAGTAGTAGTATTAGTATCCTTAGAAGATATAGTAGTAGTAGCAATAGTAGTTGCAGTAGTAGTTGCATTAGTAGTAGCAGTAGCAGTAGGAGTAGTATTAGTAGCAAAAGTGGTAGTAGTAGCGGTAGAAGTAGCAGTAGTAATAGAAGTAGTAGTATCAGCAGCAATAGCAATAGTAGTTGTAGTAGTGGTGGTTGCAGTTGTGCTCGTAGTAGTAGCAGTAACAGTAGTACTAATAGTAGTAGCTGTTGCATTACTACTACTACTACTACTACTACTACTACTACTACAGCTACTACTACTACTACTACTACTACTACTACTACTACTACTACTAGTTGTAGTAGTAGTAGTAGTAGTAGTAGTAGTAGTAGTAGTAGTAGCAACAGTAGCAGTAGTAGTTGTAGCAACAGTAGTAGTAGTAATAGTAGTGGTAGTAGTAGTAGTAGTTGTTGTTGTTGCTATTTTAGTTGCGGGCGTAGCAACAGTAGTAGGACTATGACTAGGAGTGGAAGTAGTAGTCAGTGTAGTAGTAGTCGTAGCAGTAGTAGTCACAACAACATTTATGATAGTAGTAGTAGTAGTAGTGGTTGTGGTAGTAGTAGCAGTAGTAGTAGTGGCATTAGTAGTAGTAGCGGTAGTAGTAGGTGTAATAGCTATAGTTGGAGTACTTGTAGTAGTAGTAGTAGTTGTTGTTGTTCTAGTGGTTGTATTAGTGGTAGTAGTAGGAGTGGTAGAAGCAGAAGTAGTAGTGGTAGTACTAGTAATAGTAATTGGAATGTTAGAAGTAGTAATAATAGCCGCAGTAGTAGTAGTAGTAGTCATAATTGTTGTATCCATAGTAGTATCTATAGTAGTACTTATAGTAGTAGTCGTAGCAATAGTAGTAGCAGTACTAGTTGCAATAGTGGTAGTAGTAGTAGCAGCAGTGGTAGTTGCAGTAGTAGTAGTAATAGATGCAACAGCTGCAATAGCAGTAGTAGTAGTCATAGTAGTATTTGTAGCAACAACAGTTGTAGCAGCACGGGTAGGTGTAGAAGAAGTAGTAGTAGTAGTAGAAATAGTAGTGGTTGTAGTAGCAGTAGTAGTCGTAGTTATAGTAGTAGTTGTTGTAGTTGTAGTAGCAGTTGCAATAGCGGTAGGAGTAGTAGTTGTAGTAGTAGTAGTAGCACTGGTAATAGTAGTATTAGTAGTAGTAGTGGTAGTACTAGTAGCAGCAACTGAAGCAGCAGAAGTAGTAATAGTAGTACTAGTAGTAGTAGTCCTAGTAGGAGTAGTATTAGTAGCTATAGTAGGAGTTGGACTAGGAGTAGTAGTTGGGCAGTAGTAGTTGGAGTGCTACTATTAGTAGTTGTATTAGTAGTAGAAGTAGTAGTAGTTTTTGTAGCCACAACGGTAGTTGTAGTAGAAGTAATAGTTGTAGTACTAGTATTACAAGCCGCAGTAGCAGTTGCAGCAGTAGTAGAAGTAGTAGCAGTAGCAGCAGCAAAAAATGTAGTAGAAGTGGTACAGCTGTAGTAGTAGTAGTAGTAGCAGCAGCATAAGTTTGAGTGGTAGGAGTAGTAGTAACAGTAATGGCAGTAGTAGTAGCATTAGTAGCAGCATTAGTAGTGGTAGCGGCAATAGCAATAGTCGTAGTAGTAGTGGTAGTTGCAGTATTATTTGTAGCTGTAGTAGTAGCAACAGCAGTATTAGTAGTAGGAGCAGTAGTAGTAATAGTAGTAGTCATAGTATTAGTAGTACTAATAATAGTTGTAGTAGTAGTTGTTGAAGTAGTTGTAGTAGTAGGAATAGGAGTTGGAGTAGGTGTAGTAGTAGTAGCTGCAACATAGTAGTAATAGTTGTAGTAGTAGTTGTTGTTGTACTAGTAGTAATAGTCATTGTTGTTGTTGTAGCAGCAGTAGCAGTAGTAGGTTTAATAGTCATCGTAATAGTTGTAGTGGTACTAGTAGTTGTAGTAGGAGGAGGAGTTGTTGTAGGAGTAGAAATTGGAGTAGGAGTAGTAGTAAGAGTTGTAGTAGTAGTAGTAGTACTAGTTGGAAGAGAAGTAGTAGTAGTAGTAGTAGTAGGAGTAGTAGTAGTAGTAGAAGTAGCTATTGTAGTAATAGCAGAAGAAGTAGCAGCCATTGTGGCAGAAATAGTAGTAGTTGGAGTAGTTATGCTAGTAGTTGTAGTCGTTGTTATAGTAGTAGTAATATTACTAGTAGAAGTAGAAGTATTACTAGCAGTAGTAGTAGTCGTGGTGGTGGTGGCGGCGGCTATAGTACTAGTAGCAATAATAGCAATAGTAGTAGTTGTTGTTGTAGTATTAGTCGTAGGAGTGGTAGGAGTAGTAGTAGTAGTAGTAGTAGTAGTAGTAGTAGTAGTAGTAGTAGTAGTAGTAGTAGTAGTGGTAGTAGTAGTAGTGGTAGCGGTAATAGCAGCAGTAGGAAAAGTAATAGTAGTAACAGTTATACTAGTAGTTGTAGTTGTAGTAGTAGTAGTAGTAGTAGCAGCAGCAGTAGTAGTACTTGTACTAGTACTTGTACTAGTAGTCGTAGTAGTGGTAGTAGTAGTAGTACTAGTAGTAGTAGTAGTAGTTGTTGTAGTAGTAGTAGTAGAAGTAGTAAGAGTAGTAGTAGGTGTAGTAGGAGGAGTAGTAGTAGTAGTTGTAGTTGTAGTAGTAGTAGTAGTAGTAACATATGTACTAGTAGTAATGGTTGTCGCAATAGCAATAGTAGTAGTTGGAGTAGTAGTGGGAATAGGAGTAGTAGTAGTAGTAGCAGTAGTTGTAGCAGTTGTAGTTGTAGCAGTTGTAGTTGTAGTTACAGTAGTAGTAGGACTAGAAGTTGGAGTAGGAGTTGCAGTAAGAGTTCTAGTAGTAGTAATAGTGCTAGTAAGAGTTGTTGTAGTAGCCGTAGTAGTAGTAGGAGTAGTAATAGCAGAAGTACCAATTGTAGTAGTAGCAGATTAATAACAATTGTAGTAGCAATAATTGTAGTAGTAGTAGCAGCAGTAGGAGAAGTTGTAGGAGTAGGAATTAGAGTAGAAGTAGTGGTTAGTAGTAATCATAGTTGTAATATTTGTAGCAGTTGTAGTAGTAGCAGCACTAGCTATAGGAGTAGTAGTTGTGGTAGTGGTGATAGTAGTAGTAATAGTAGTAGTAGTAGTAGTAGTAGTCGTAGTAGTAGTAGTAGCAGCAGTAGCAACAGTTTTAGCGGTAGTAGTAATAGTAGAATTAGTAGCAGTATTAATAGTAGTAGTAGTGGTAATATTATTAGTAGTAGAGGAGTAGTAGTAGCAGTAGTAGTATTGGTAGTAGTAGTAGCGGAAGTAGTATTGGTTGTAGCAGTTGTATAGTCATAGTAGGAGTTGGAGTAGGAGTAGTAGTAGTAGTCATAGTTGGAGTAGTGGTAGTAGTAGTAGTAGTAGTAGTGGTGATAGTAGTAGTAATAGTAGTAGTAGTAGTAGTAGTAGTCGTAGTAGTAGTAGTAGCAGCAGTAGCAGCAGTTTTAGCGGTAGTAGTAATAGTAGAATGAGTAGCAATATTAATAGTAGTAGTAGTGGTAATATTATTAGTAGTAGAGGAGTAGTAGTAGCAGTAGTAGTATTGGTAGTAGTAGTAGCGGAAGTAGTATTGGTTGTAGCAGTTGTATAGTCATAGTAGGAGTTGGAGTAGGAGTAGTAGTAGTAGTCATAGTTGTAGTAGGAATCGTAGTAGTAGTTGTAGTAGAAGTGGTTGTTGCATTTATAGTAGTAGAAGTATCAGAAGTAGTGGTAGTTCTTGTAGCTACAGTAGTGGTAGCAGGAGCAGTAGTAGTAGTAGAAGTAGAAGTAGAAGTAGAAGTAGAAGTAGTAGTAGTACTATTAGGGGCCGCAGGGGCTGTAGTAGTAGTAGCAGTAGTACTGGCAGTTGTAGTAGAAGTAGTACTAGTAGTTGTAGGAGAAGTAGTAGCAGCAGTAGTTGTAGTGGCATTAGTAATAGCAGAAGTAGTAGCAGTAGCAATAGTAGTAGTTGCAGTAGTAGTAGAAGGGGGAGAAGTAATAGTAGTAGTTGTGGTAGCTGTAGTAAGAGTTGTAGTAGTAGTTGTAGTAGTAGCGCAGTAGCAGTAATAATAGTAGAAGTAGTAGTTGTGGTAGTAATAGTAGTAGTAATAGTATAAGTAGTAGTTGTGGTAGCAGCAGCTGAAGTAGTAGTAGTATTAGTTGTAGTAGTAGCAGAAGTAGTAGTAGTTGTTGGAGCAGTAGCAAGAGTAGTAGTAGTAGTTGGAGTAGTAGTACTGGTAGTAGAAGTGCTACCACAACTAGTAGTAGTAGTTGTTGATGTTGTTGTTGCTGTTATCGTTGTAGTAGAAGTTGTTGTTGTAGTAGTCATTGCAGTAGTAGTAGTAGTAGAAGTAGTATGCACAATCGTAACAATATTAGTAGTAGTAGTAGAGTAATAGCAGCAATGGTAGTAGTAATAGTAGTAGTAGTAGTAGTAATAGTAGCGGTAGTGGTCAAACTAGTAGTAGCAATAGTAGCAGCAGTAGTTGCAATTGTTGCATTAGTAGTAGTAGTTGTAGCGGCATTAGTTGTAGAAGTAGTGGTAGAAGTAGCGATAGTTGTGTTAGCAGCAGTAGTAATAGTAGTAATAGCAATTGTTTTAGTAGTAGTAGTTGTAGTAGGACTAGCAGAAGGAGTAGCAGCAGCAGTAGCAATAATAATAGCAGAAGGAGTAGTAGCACTAGTTTTAGTAGCTGTAGTAGTAGTTGTAGTAGTTGTAGTTGTCGTAGTAATAGGAGTAGCAGCATTAGAAGCAGTCATAGTTGTAATACTAGTAGGAGCAGTAGTATTAGTGTCAGAAGTAGCAGCAGAAACAACAAAAGTTCTAGTAGAAGTCTAGATGTTATTATTGCCATGGTAGAAGTACTAGAAGTCAAAGTAGTAGCAGTACGAGAAGTAGGAGTGGGAGTAGTAGTAGTAGTCGGTGTCGTAGTAGTAGGAGTAGTAGTAGTAGTAGCAGCAGCAGTAGTAATAATGGCAGTTGTAGTAGTAGTAGTAATAGTAGTTGCAATATTTGTGGTAGTAGTAGGAGTAGTAGTTGTTGTATTGGGGGTGGTGGTAGTGGTCGTGGTCGCAGTAGTAGTAGTAGTAGTAGTAGTAGTAGTAGTAGTAGTAGTAGTAGTAGTAGTAGTAGTAGTAGTTATTGTTGTTGTTGTTGTTGTTGTTGTAGTAGTAGTAGTACTAGCAGTAGTAGTAATAGTAGTAGTAGTAGTAGTTGTAGTAGTAGTAATTGTTGTAGCAGTTGTCGTAGTAGCAGTCAAAGCAATGGTATAAGTAGTAGTACTAGGAGTAGTAGTAGTTGTAGTAGTAGTAGGAGGAGGAGTGTTAAGAGTAGTAGTAGTAGTAGTAGTAGTAGTAGTAGGAGCAATAGTAGTAGCTGTAGAAGCGGTAGTAGTAGTAGTAGGAGTTGTAGTAGTAGTAGTCAAAGTTGTTGTAGCAATAGAAGTAGTAGTAGTTGTAGTAGTTGTATTAGTTGTAGAAGAAGTGATAGTAGTAGTAGTTGTAGTAGTGGGGGTCGGAGTAGCAGTAGCAACAAGAATACTAGCAGCAGCAGCAGCAGTAGTACTAGTGGCAATAACAGTATTGGTAGGGTAAAGAGTAGTGTAAATTAGTAGTACTATTGAGTAGTAGAAGTAAGATCCAGAAGTAGAAGTAGTAGTAGAGTAGAGTAGTATTCGTGTCGTAGTTGTGGGGGTAGTCGTAGTAAGATGGCGTAGTCGAAGTGGTAGTAGGTGGTGGTGGTAGTTGGTAGTAGCAGGAAGTAGTAAATTTAAACTTGTTGCAGGAGTAAGGCGTAGTAGGAGAGGAGGAGGAGTAGTAGTAGTAGCTGTAGCTATAGCAGCAGTGGAATTAATAGTAGTAGTAGTAGAAGTAGTAGTAGGACTAGTAGCAATAGTAGATGCAGAATTAGTAGTGGTAGTAATAATAGTATTAGTAGTAGTAGTAGTGGTAGCAGTGATAGTTGTATTAGTAGTAGTAGTTGTTTTTGTAGTAGTTACAATAATAGTAGCAATAGTAGTAATAGTTGTAGTTGTAGTTGTACTAGTTGTCGCCGTAGTAGAAGTAGTTGTAGTAGTAGTATTATTAATAGTTGTAGTAGAAGCAGCAGCAGTAGTAGTAGTACTAGTAATAGCTGCAGCAGCAGCAGTTGTAGTAGCCATAGAAGTAGTAACAGTATTTCTAATGGTAGTAGTAGTAGTAGTTGGAGTTGTAGTAGGAGGAGTGGGAGTAGTAGTAGTAGTAGAACTAATTATTGTAGTAGTAGGAGGAGTAGTTGTAGTGGTAAAAGTTATAGCGGAATTAGAAGTAGTAGTATTCGTAGAAGTAGTAGTTGTAGTAGTTGTGGTAGTAGGAGTAGCCGCAACAACAATGTTAGGAGTTCTAGTAGTAGTAGTTGTTGTTGTTGTCATTGTTGTTGAATAAGTAGTCAGTGTAGTAGTAGTAGTCGCTGGAGTAGCAGCAATAACATCAGCAGCAGTAGCGAGAGTACTATTAGTAGTAGTAGTCATGGTAGTATTAGGAGCAGCAATAGGAGTAGGAGTAGGAGCAATAGTTGATGTAGTAGTAGTAGTAGTTATTGTTGTTGTTGTTGTAATAGTAATAGTAGTAGTAGCAGTTCTTGTAGTAGCAGTAGTAGTAGGTGTTGTAGTAGTAGTAGTAATAGTTGTGGTAGTAGCAATAGCAGCATTAGAAGGAGTAGTAGTTGTTGTAATATTAGTAGGAGTAGTACTTTTAGGAGTAGCAGCAGCAGCAGCAGGAGTTCTAGTAGTAGTTGTAGTAGCAGATGTAGTGGTAGCAGGTGCAGTGGTTCTAGTTGTAGTAGTTGGAGTAGCAGCATTAGTAGGAGTAATAGTTATTGCAATAGTAGTAGTAGTAGTAGTAATAGTAGTATTAGTAGTAGTAGTAGTAGTAGTAGTAGTAGTAGTAGTAGTAGCCGTAATAGTAGTAGTAGAAATAGTAGTAGTAACAGTTGTTGTTGTTGTTGTTGTGGTATTATAAGTAGTAGTAGTCATAGTAGGAGTTGGAATAGTGGTTGTAGTAGTAGTAGAAGTAGTAGTAGTAGTTATAGACGAAGTAGTAGTCATAACGGTAGTAGTAGTATTAGAAGTAGTAGCAGTAGTTGTTGTTGTAGTAGTTGGAATAGTGGTTGTAGTTGTACTTGTTGTAGCAGTTGTAGCAGCAGTAGTAGCAAAAGTAGTCGTAGTTGTTGTAGCCACAGTAGTAGTAGTATTAGAAGTAGTAGTAGTTGTTGTAGTAGTATTAGCAACCGCTGTAGCAATACTAGTAGTAGGCGTAGTGTTAGCCATAGTAGAACCAGCAGTAGTCAAAGTAGAAGTACTAGCAACCGCAATAGTATTATTATTAGTAGCAGCAGTAGTTGTTGTTGTAGTAGTAGTAGTAACTGCAGTAGTAGTAGTAGCACTAGAAGTAGTAGTAGCAGTAGTAGCAATAGTGGTAGTAGTAGTGGTTGTTGTAGTAGTGTTAGTAGGAGTAATAGCCGTAGCAGTAGTAATAGTAGTAGCTATAGCAGTGGTAATAGTAGTAGTAGTAGTAGTAGTAGTAGTAGTAGTAGTATTAGTAGTAGTTGTAGCAGTAGTAATAATAATTGCAGTAGTAGTAAGAGCAGTTGCAGTAGTATCAATAGCAGTTATAACAGTTGCAGAAGTGGTAGTGGTAGCAGCAGTAGAAGTAGTTATAGTAGTAGTAGTATTAGTTGCAGTAGGAGCAGCAGTGGTAGCAGTAGTTGTTGTGGCAGAAGTTGTAGCATTTGTAATAGTAGAAGTATTAGTAGAACCAATAGTAGTGGTAGCAGTAGTAGTAGGAGTAGTGATAGTAGTAGCAGTAGTAGTAGTAATAGTAGTAGCAGCAACGGCAACAGCAGCAGGAGTAGTTGTTGTTGCAGTTGTAGTGGTGGTGGTAGTAGTAGTAGTAATATTGAAGTAGTAGTACTAGTAGTAGTAGTAGTAGTAGAATTAGTAGTACTAATAGTAGTAAAACTGCAGTAGTAGTATTAGTAGTAGTTGTTGTTGTTGTTGCTGTTGTAGTAATAATAGTAGCTGTAGGAGTCGTAGTTGTGGTGGTAGCAGTAGTAGTGGTAGTAGTATTAGTCGTAGTAGGAGTGGTAGTAGTAGCAATAGTAATAGTAGTAGCAACAATAGCAGAAGGACTAGTAGTAGTAGTAGCAGCAATAGCAGAAGGACTACTACTAGTAGTAGTAGTAGTATTAGTATCCTAAGTAGCTATAGTAGTAGTAGCAATAGTAGTTGCAGTAGCAATAGTAGTAGCAGCAACATCAATAGCCGCAGTAGTAGCAGTAGAAGTTGCAGTAGTAGCAGCAATAGTAGCATCAGTAGCTATAGCAATAGTAGTCATAGTAGTGGTAGTTGCAGCTATGCTAGTAGTGGTAGCTGTAACAATAGTAGTAATAGTAGTAGCTGTTGTACCACTAGCAGCAGCAGCAGTAGTAGTAGTATAAGTAGTAGTAGTAGTAGCAACAGTAGCAGTAGTAGTTGTAGCAGTAGTAGTGGTAGTAGTAGTCAATGTAGTAGTAGTAGTAGTAGTAGTAGTAGTAGTTGTTGTTGTTGTTGTTGTTGTTGTTGTTGTTGTTGTAGTAGGTGTAGCAATAGTAGTAGGACTATGACTAGGAGTGGAAATAGTAGTCAATGTAGTAGTAGTCGTAGTAGTAGTAGTCGCAGTAGCAGTAATAATAGAAGTAGTAGTAGTGGTGGTAGTGGTAGTAGTAGTAGCAGCAGCAGCAACAGCAGTAGCATTAGTAGTAGTAGCAGTAGTAGTAGGTGTAATAGTTGTAGTAGGAGTAGTTGTTGTAGAAGTAGTAGTAGTGACTGTATTAGTAGTAGTAGTAGGAGTGGTAGAAGCAGAAGTAGTAGTGGTAGTAATAGTAGTAGTAGTTGCAGCAGTCGTAGCAGTAGTCATACTTGTTGTATCCATAGTAGTTGCTATAGTAGTAGTTATAGTAGTAGTCCTAGTATTAGTCGTAGTAGTAGTAGCAGTAGTAGTTGCATTAGTGGCAGTAGTAGTAGTAGTAGTAGTGGTAGTTGCAATAGTACAGTAATACCTGCAACAGCTACAACAGCAGTAGTAGTAGTCGTAGTAGTATTTATAGCAGCAGTAGCAGTAGTAGTAGGAGTAGCAGTACAAGTTGGTGTAGGTGAAGTAATAGTTGTAGTAGTAGAACTAGTAGTGGTTGTAGTCATAGTAGTAGTAGTATTAGTAGTCGTAGTAGTAGTAGTTGTTGTTGTAGTAGTAGTAGCAGTAGCACTTGGAGTAGTAGTTGTAGTAGTAGTAGTAGCAGTGGTAATAGTAGTGTTTTATGTAGTAGTGGCAGGAGTAGTAGCAATAGTAGTAGTGGCAGGAGTAGTAGTAACAAGAGTAGTTGTAATAGTACCAGTAGTAGTATTGGCAGGAGTAGTAGCAATAGTAGTAGTTGAGGTAGTAGTAATAGAAGTAGTACTAGTTGTAATAGTAGTAGTTGTCATAGTACGAGTTGGAGTAGGAGTAGTAGTGGGAGTTGTATTAGTTGGAATTGTGGTAGTCTAACTAGTAGAAGTAGCAGTTGTAGATGTAGTGGTAGCAAAAGTCGAAGTTGCAGCTGTAGCCATAGTAGTAGTAGTAGTAGCAGCAGTAGAAGGAGAAGTAGTAGTAGTAGTATTAGTATCCTTAGAATATATAGTAGTAGTAGCAATAGTTGTTGTAGTAGTAGTAGCATTAGTAGTAGCAGCAGTAGTAGCAGCAGTAGTAGTAGCAAAAGTGGTAGTAGTAGCGGTAGAAGTAGCAGTACTAGTATCAGTAGCAATAGCAATAGTAGTCGTAGTAGCGGTGGTTGTAGTTGTGCTCGTAGTAGTAGCAGTAACAATAGTAGTAATAGTAGTAGCTGTTGCAGTACTAGCAACAGCAGCAGCAACAGCAGCAGCAGCAGCAGTAGTAGTAGTAGTAGTGGTAGTAGTAGTAGTAGTAGTAGTAGTAGTAGTAGTAGTAGTAGCAACAGTAGTAGTAGTAATTGTAGCAGCAGCAGTAGTAGTAATAGTAGTAGTAGTAGTACTAGTAGTAGTAGTAGTAGTAGTAGTTGTTGTTGTTGTTGTTGTTATTGTTGTTTTAGTAGTGGGCGTAGCAACAGTTATAGGACTATGACTAGGAGTGCAAGTAGTAGTCAGTGTAGTAGTAGTCGTAGCAGTAGTAGTCACAGCAGTAGTTATAATAGTAGTAGTAGTAGTGGTAGTGGTACTGGTAATAGTTGTAGTAACAGTAGTAGTAGTGGCATTAGTGGTAGTAGCGGTAGTAGTAGGTGTAATAGCTATAGTTGGGGTACTGTAGTAGTAGTAGTAGTTGTTGTTGTTCTAGTGGTTGTATTAGTGGTAGTAGTAGGAGTGGTAGAAGCAGAAGTAGTAGTGGTAGTACTAATAGTAGTAATTGGAATTTTAGAAGTAGTAATAATAGTCGCAGTAGTAGTAGTAGTAGTAGTAGTCATAATTGTTGTATCCATAGTAGTAGCTACAGTAGTAGTTATAGTAGTAGTCATAGCAGTAGTAGTAGCAGTACTAGTGACAATAGTGGTGGTGGTAGTAGTAGTAGTGGTAGTTGCATTAGTAGTAGTAATAGCTGCAATAACAGTAGTAATAGTCATAGTAGTATTTGTAGCAGTAGCTGAAGTAGCAGTATGAGTAGGTGTAGAAGAAGTAGTAGTAGTAGTAGAAATAGTAGTGGTAGTAGTAGTAGTAGTAGTAGTAGTAGTAGTAGTAGTCGTAGTCATAGTAGTAGTTGTTATAGTTGTAGTAGCAGTAGCAATAGCGCTTGGAGTAGTAGTTGTAGTAGTAGTAGTAGCACTAGTAAGAGGAGTATTAGTAGTAGTATGGGTAGGTACTAGTAGCACAGCTGAAGCCAGCGAAGTAGTTAATAGCAGCAGTAAAGCAGTAGTAGTAGTCGTAGTAGGAGTAGTATTAGCAGCTGTAGCAGGAGTTGGAGTAGGAGTAGTAGTTGGAGTGCTTGTATTAGCAGTTGTATTAGTAGTAGAAGTAGTAGTAGTATTTGTAGCCACAACGGTAGTAGTAGTAGAAATAATAGTTGTAGTACTAGTATTATGAGCCACAGTAGCTGTTGCAGCAGTAGTAGAAGTAGTAGTAGCAGCAGCAGCAGCAAATGTAGTACAAGTGGTACAGCTGCAGCAGTAATAGTAGTAGTAGCAGCAAAAGTTTAACTGGTAGTAGTAGTAGTAACAGCAGTGGCAGTAGTAGTAGCATTAGTAGCAGCAATAGTAGTGGTAGCGGCAATAGCAACAGTCGTAGTAGCAGTGGTAGTTGCAGTATTATTTGTAGCAGTAGTAGTAGTAGTAGTAGTAATTGGAGGAGGAGGAGCAGTAGTAGTAGTAATAGTAGTAGTCGTAGTAGTTGTTGTACTAATAATAGTTGTAGTAGTAGTTGTTGAAGTAATTGTAGTAGTAGTTGTTGTAGTAGGAATAGGAGTAGGAGTAGGTGTAGTAGTAGTAGCTGCAACATAGTAGTAAGAGTTCTAGTAATAGTAGTTGTACTAGTAGTAGTAGTCATTGTTGTTGTTGTAGCAGCAGCAGCAGCAATAGGTTTAATAGTTGTAGTAGTAGTTGTAGTGGTACTAGTAGTTGTAGTAGTAGGAGGAGTTGTTATAGGAGTAGAAGTTGGAGTAGGAGTAGTAGTAAGAGTTGTAGTAGTAGTAGTAGTACTAGTTGGAAGAGAAGTAGTAGTAGTAGTAGTAGCTGTTGTAGTAGTAGCAAAAGAAGCAGTAGCCGTTGTGGCAGAAATAGTAGCAGTTGGAGGAGTAGTTATGATAGTAGTTGTAGTCGTAGTTGTAGTAGTAGTAATATTACTAGTAGAAGTAGTAGTAGTACTAGCAGTAGTAGTAGTCGTGGTGGTGGCGGCGGCGGCAGTAATACTAGTAGCAATAATAGCAGTAGCAATAGTTGTTGTTGTAGTAGTAGTCGTAGGAGTGGCAGGAGTGGTAGTAGTAGTAGTAATAATAATAATAGTAGCAGTAGTAGCAGTAGTAGTAGTAGTAGTAGTAGTGGCAGTAGTAGTAATAGCAGCAGTAGGAAAAGCAATAGTAGTAACAGTTATACTAGTAGTAGTAGTAGTAGTAGTAGTACTAGTACTAGTACTTGTACTAGTAGTAGTAGTAGTGGTAGTACTAGTAGTACCAGTAGTAGTAGTAGTAGTAGTAGTTGTTGTTGTTGTAGTAGTAGAAGTAGTAAGAGTAGTAGTAGGTGTAGTAGGAGGAGGAGTAGTAGTTGTAGTAGTAGTAGTAGTAGTAGTAGTAGTAGTAATGGTAGTAGTAGTAGTAGTAGAGTAGTAGTAGTAACATAAGTACTAGTAGTAATGGTTGTCGCAATAGCAGTAGTAGTAGTTGGAGTAGTAGTGGGAATAGGAGTAGGAGGAGTAGTAGCAGTAGTTGTAGCAGTTGTAGTTGTAGTTACAATAGTAGTAGGAGTAGAAGTTGGAGTAGGAGTTCGAGTAGCAGTAATAGTGCTAGTAAGAGTTGTTGTAGTAGTCGTAGTAGCAGTAGGAGTAGTAATAGCGAAAGTACTTATTGTAGTAGTAGCCGAGCAACAGCAGTAGTAGTAGCAATAATTGTATTAGTAGTAGCAGCAGTAGGAGAAGTTGTAGGAGTAAGAATTAGAGTACTAGTAGTGGTTAGTAGTAATAATAGTAGTAATATTTGTAGCAGATGTAGTAGTAGCAGCACTAGCTATAGGAGTAGTAGTTGTGGTAGTGGTGATAGTAGGAGTAATAGTAGTAGTAGTAGTAGTAGTAGTCGTAGTAGTAGTAGTAGCTGCAGTAGCAACAGTTTTAGCGGTAGTAGTAATAGTAGAATTAGTAGCAGTATTAGTAGTAGTAGTAGTAGTAGTAATATTAGTAGTAGTAGAGGATTAGTAGTAGCAGTAGTAGTATTGGTAGTAGTAGTAGCGGAAGTAGTATTGGTAGTAGCAGTTGTATAGTCATAGTAGGAGTTGGAGCAGTAGTAGTAGGAGTAGTCATAGTTGGAGTAGTGGTAGTAGCAGTAGTTGTAGTAGGAATCATAGTAGGAGTAGTAGTAGAAGTTGTTGTTGCATTTATAGTAGTAGAAGTATCAGAATTAGTGGTAGTTGTTGTAGATACAGTAGTAGTAGCAGCAACAGCAGTAGTAGTTGAAGTAGAAGTAGTAGTAGTAGTAGTAGTATTAGGGGCCGCAGGGGCTGTAGTAGTAGTAGCAGTAGTACTGGCAGTTGTAGTAGAAGTAATACCTAGGGGTGAGCAAAAAAACCGAAAAATCGATATACCGAACCGTACCGGTTGAGAACCGTACCAGAAAACCGGTTCTCAGATCAAACGGGTACAGTTCCGGTTCTGAAATTTAACAAAACCGGAAAACCGGTTCCGGCTCCTACTACAGCAACTATGACTGAAACTACGACTCCTGCTACTTCTACCAACACTACTTTTGCTACTACTACAGCTTCTACTACTGCTATTACTACTATTTCCACTACTACTACTACTGCTGCTTCTAATACAACTTCTACTAGTACTACTGCTGCTACTACTACTACTACTACTACTACTACTACGAGTACTACTTCTACTGCTGCTGCTACTACTTCTGCTACTACTTCTACAACTACTGTTACTACTACTACTACTATGACTGTTGCATTGATACTACGACTACTACTACTTCTGCTACAACTACTGTTGTTGCTACAACTTCTTCTACATCTACTTCTACTACTACTGCTACTGCAACTGGAACTACTACCGCTACTGCTACTACTACTACAACTATTGCTTCTACTATAACCACGACTACTGCCACTGCTACGACTACTATTGCTGCTATTACTTCTACTACTACTACTGCTACAACAACAACAACAACAACTGCTACTACTACTGATACTACAGTAACTACTACTAATTCTACTACTGCTACTACTACTGTGGCTATTAATACTTCTACGCCTACTACTACTACAACTTCTACTACTACTACTCCTACTACTACTACTAGAACAGTGACAACTACTACTGCAACTGCTGCTGCCATTTCTATTGCTGCTACTTTTACTACTACTACTACAACAACAAGGACAACAACTACTACTACAGTTGTTGCCGTTCCTATTGCTGCTACTTCTACTACTACTACTACTACTACTACTACATCTCCTACTGCTTCTACTACTGTTACTACTACCACTGCAACTATACTGCTACTCCTACTTTCCCAACTGTAACAAGTACTACTACTGCACCTACTACTACCACTCCTGCTACTACTAGTACTACTACTATAACTACTACTATTGCTACTACTACAACTCTACTTCTACTACTTCTACTACTGCGATTACTGCTACTACCGCTACTACTTCTACTACTACTACTATTGCGACTACAACTACTACTTCTCAAACAACAATTGCTACTGTTACTACTACTACTAATACTACAACTGCTACTACTATTACGACTGCTACTACTACTACTACTCCTACTCCTACTGCTACTGCAACTACTACTTCTGTTACTACTGCTTCTACTACTACTACTAGTACTACTATTTT
>RXID01019029.1:0-11925 GCA_005019695.1 Trichopus zeylanicus subsp. travancoricus
CCAACTACTAAAACAACTACTACTGCTAGTACTATAGCAGCTGCTACTACTAATATTTCGATTATCGCTGCTACAACTACTACTGCTACTGCTACAACTACTTCTACTACTCCTACTATTAGTACTACTGCTACTACTACTACTGCAACTGCTACTACTACTGCGACTACTACTACTACTACCACCACCACCTCCACCACCACTGCGGCTGCTGATGTTGCTCCTACAACTACTAGTCCTGCAACTTCTCCAACTACTACGGCTACCTGCAACTACTACAATTGCTACGACTACTACTACTACTACTACTACTACTACTTCTACTACTACTACTTCTACTACTACTACTGTCACTACTACTATTGCTCCTTATGCAAATAGCGCAACTACTAATGCCACTAAAACTAATACTAATGCTCCTGCTTCTACAACTAATGCTACTACTACTACTAAAATTAAAGCTGTTGCTACTACTGCTGCAACTATTACTGCGACTACTAGGGTAGCTACTACTACTAGTACTCCTGCTACAACTACTACTACAACTATTGTTATTTTTACTAATGATGCTCCTAATACAACTGTGACTACTACTACTTCAGCTTCTACTACTACAAACTACTAGTCCTAATACTACTACTAATACAACTGTCACTACAACTATTACTACTGCTAATACAACCGATACCACAACAACAACAACAACTACTACTACTAATTTTACTACAACCACCACCACCACCACCACTACTACTACTACTGCTACTGCTACTGCTAATACTTTCACTAATACTACTACTACTACTACTACAACTATTACCACTACAACAACTACTACCGATACTACCACTACTACTACTTCTCCAACAAATACTACTACTACAACTAATAATAACACTTCTAATACTACTACTATTACTACGACTACCACTACTATCACTTCTGCTACTACTATTGCGACTACTACTACTACTACAACTACTACTAATATTACTACTAGTAGTAGTAGTAGTAGTACTACTACTGCTAGTACTTCTACTGCTACTACTGCTACTACTTCTGCGACTGCTACTGCTACTTCTTCTATTACCAGTACTACTAATACTACTGCTACTACTACTACTACTGCTACTACTTCTGCAACTACTATTGCTACTTGTTCTACTACCAGTACTACTAATACTACTGCTGCTACTACTACTGCTGCTGCTACTCCTATTACTACTACTACCGTTACAACTACTACAACTAAGGCTAGTACTGCTATTGCTGCTATACTACTACTACTACTACTACAACTACTATAACCACTGTTACTACTGCTATTGCTGCTATACCACTACTACTACTACTACTACTTCAGCTACTACTTGTGCTACTACTACTATTGCTACTGTTGCTATTGCTACTACTACTGTAACTAGTACTATACTACTACTGCTGCTCCTACGACTACTACTACAACAACATCTTTTGTCACTATGACTACTACTACTGCAGCTTCTGCTACTACTACTGCTACTGCTACAACAACTACTATAGCTGTTGCTACTACTGCTACCACAGCTACTACTACTACTTTTGCTGCTACTACTGCTGCTGCTGCTACTACTACCACTACTACTACTAATATTGCGGCTAGCACAGTTGGTATTACTACTTCTGCTACTACTACTACTACTACTACTACTACTACTCCTACTTTTCCATTATTACTATGGCTACTTCGACCGTTACAATTACAATAACTACTACTTCTACTACTTCTGCTACTACCACTACTGCTACTACTTTTGCGACTACTACCACTACTGCTACTACTTCTACTGCTTCTGCTACAACTTCTGCTGCTACTGTTACTACGACTACTTGTACTACTATTATTATTATTACTACTAGTACTACTAATACTATAGCAACTACTACGAGCACTACTACTACCACCACTACTACTACCACCACTACAACTACTATTTCTTCTACCACTACTGCTGCTGCTGCTGCTGCTGTTGTTGCTACAGCTGGTACAACTACTCTTACTTTTTGTACTATAGCTACTATTACTACAAGTTCAAATACTGCTACATTGCTACTACTGCTTCACCAAGTCCTACAACTACTACTCCTCCTACTACCATTTCTACTACAACCACTGCTGCTAGTACTGACACACCTGCTACAACAACAACTACAACTACTTCTACTTCTTTTGCAGCTACTTTTGTTGTTGTTACTACTACTGCGACTACTACGACTACTAGAACTACTACATCTACTACGTTGGCCACTATTTCTACTACTACTACTACTATATCTACTACTTCTACTATTACTACTTCTATTACTGCTACTACTACTACTACTGCTGCTGCTGCTACTACTACCACTGCTACTACTACTACTACTACTACTACTACTACTACTACTACTACTACTACTACTACTACTACTACTATTGCTACTTTTATTTCTTACTATTACTACTGCTTTTGCAGCCACAATGACTGCCAATGGGACTACTACTGCTGCTACTACTACTATGACCACTACTTCTACTAGTACTACTACTGCTACTACTAGTACGACTAATACAACTACTATAACAACAACAACTACTGCTATTGCTACTCTTGCTACTACTACTACCACTATTGAAAGTGCTCCTCCTACTTCTACTACTACTACTGCAATGCCTACTATGGCTGCAACTGCTACTCTGACTACTACTAGAACTACTACCCCCACTACTACTACTACTACTCCTACTTCTACTGCTACTACTAATATTACTACCACTATTGCTACTACTACTAATATTACTACTACTACTACTACTATAACTACTACTACTATCGATAGTACTACTATTCCTACTTCCACTTCTAATGCGGCTACTACATCTAATACAACTAGTACTGCTACAACTATTATTACAACTTCTCCTACTACTACTTCTTCTGGTACTACTACTACAACTTCTGCTACTACTACTGCTGTTACTACCACTACAACTACTACTTCTGTCACTGCTACTACTTTTGCAACATTTGCTACTGCTACTACTACAACTACTACTGCTGATCAAGTAGTACCTATTAGTACCATTACTAGTACTACTTATGATACCATTCCTACTAACACTATTGCTGCCACTAGTACTGTTGCTACAACTTGTATTACTACTACTACTACTACTACTGCTGCTGCTACTACTACTAATGCTGCTACCACTTCTACTGCTATTACTTCTACTATAACTACCACTTCTACTACGACTACTACCGCTTGGACTACTACTTCTGCTACTACTATTATTACTACTACTACTACAACCCCTTGTACTGCTATAACTGCTACTGCTGCTACAACAACAGCAACTACAACTACTAATAATACTACTACCACCACTACTACTACTACAACCACCACTACTACTACTACTACTATTGCTACTACCACTATAACTACCTCTACAACTATAACTACTACTACTACTTCTAAGACAACTTCTACTACTACTACCACTATAACTACCACTACTACTACTATTGCTACTACTATTACTACTACTGTTGCTGCTGCTACTACTAATATTTCTTCCGTTATTATTACTATTATTACTACTACTTCTGCTACTGCTGCTACTTCTAATACTACTGCTATTGCTACCACTATTGCTACTTCTCCAACTACAACTGCTAATAATACTGTTGCTGTTGATGCTGCTGATGCTCCTGCTAATACTACTACTACTATTCCTGCTACTGCTACTGATGCTCCTACTACTACTACTACTACTACTACTACTACTACTACTACTACTACTACTACAACTGCGACAATAACTACTACTACTACTACTATTACTTCTCCTACTTCTCCTAGTGTTGCTACTATGACAGTGACTACCACTACTGCTACTACTTCTACTACTACTGTTGCTAGAACTAATGCTACTACTACCCCGTCTACTAATACTACTACTACTGCTTTTTCTACTACTACGACTATTGCTACAACAACTTCTGCTAACACCACTCCAACTACTACTACTACTATTACGAGAATTCCCACTGCTACTACTACTTCTCCTACTACTGCGACTACAACTACCACAACTACTGCAACTCCTACTACTACTACTACTACTACTACCTCCTCAATTGGTACTATTGATACACCAACTACTACTACTAATTCTACTACTACTACTACTATTGTTACTCCTACCACTACAACAACTACTGCTTCAACTGCTGCTACTACTCCAAATACTACTACTACTTCCGTTGCTACTTCGGCTACTATTTCTGCTGTTACTGTTGCGACTACTATTACTGCAACTACTACTAACACTGCTACTACTACAACTACTGCAACTTGTGCTATAACTGCAACTTCTAGTACAACAACTACTACTACCTTAACTATTGCTACTGCTTCTACAACTACTTCACCTACTACTACCATTACTACTACTATTGCTACTACTACTACTGCTATTGCTATTGCTACTACTACTACTACATATGCTACTATTACTGCTTCTACTACAACTACAACTTCGCCTGCTACTACTACTTTTCCTAATACTACTGTTACAACTACTACTACTATTACTACTACTGCTGCTGCTACTTGTACTACTATGGCTGCTACGGCTACTGCGACTGCTACTACTTCGACTACTAATACTACTGCTCCTACTGGTACTATAACAACTTTTGCTACGACTGCTACTTCTACTACTACTTCAACTACTACTGCTGCTTCTACTACCACCTCTGCTACTACTATCACTGCTACTACTACTGCACCTACAACTACTGTTACAATAACGACTACTTCTGTGGTGATTAATACTACTACTACTACTACTACCACTACTACTACTACTAGAGCTACTACTGCGACTACTACTGCTACTACTAGTACAATATTTACTGCAATTACTACGACTACTTCTACACTAATACTACTATTGTTGTTGCCGCTATTGCTACCACTACTACAATAATTGTTGCTGCTACTATTACAACTACTACTATGACTACTATTAAGACTACTATTGCTACTAAAATTACAAGAACTACAAGAACTACTACTACTACTACCATAGCTACTACAACTTCTCCTACAACAATAATAACAACAACTACTACTGCTGCTACTGCTACAACTACTACTATTGCTACTACTACTACAATTACTAATACTACTACTACTACTACTACTACTACTACCACTACCACTTCTGCGACTACTTCTGCTACTATTTCTACTACAACAACTACAAGTACAACTGCAACTACTTTTGCTACTACTACTACTGCAACTACTGCTACTACTCCTGCTCCTGTTGTTGCTACTGTTACTACTACTACTATTACTACTACGACTATACTACTACAACAACTGTTGCTGCAACCGCTTTTGCTTCTACTACAACTATGACTACTACTTCTGCTACTACTTCTGCTTCCCCTACTACTGTTGCGACTACACTACAGCTGCTACTACTACTATGACTACTAATACTACATGTGCTACTACAGCTGCTACTACTACTACTACTACAACTACTACTGCTACAACAACTACTACTACTTCTGCTGATGCTGCTACCACTACTACTACTTCTAGTAATACTAAGACCGGGACTAATGCTGTTGCTTCGGCTCCTAATGCAACTACTACTACTTGAACTGCAACTGCTACTCCTACCGATACTACTGCTACTTCTTCTTCTATTTTTGCTACTCCTGTTACTGCTACTACTACTGCAGTTGCTGCTAATGCTACTACTACTACTTTTGCTACTATTACAACTTCTTCTCCTACTCCTACTGCAACTACAATTACTGCTGCTACTGCTTCAACTACTACTATTGTTGCTACTACTACTATACAACTACTACTCCTACTACTATTACTGCTGTTGTTGCTGCTTTGCTGTTGTTACTGTTATAGCAACTATTACCACAAGTGCTACTACTTAATCCTTGTACTTCTACTGTTGTTACAACTACTATAACAACTAATAATACTACGGCGAGTACTAGTACTAGTAGTACTACTACTGCAGTTGCTGCGTACTATTGCTACTACAACTACAGCAGATGCTATAACTACTATAATTACTACTGCTACTACTACTATTACGACTACTTCTACAACTACGACTACAAATGCCACTACTACCACTTCTATTACTACAGCGGCTACTATTACAACTTCTACTACAACAAAAACTTCTACTACCACTATTTCTACTAGTACTGCTACTACTGTTGCTACTACTGTTGCTAATACTACTACTACTACTACTACTACTACTATTACTACTACTACTACTACTACTACTACTACTACTATTGTTGTAGCAACTGCTGCTACAACTACTACTCTGACAACTTCTCCTACTACTATTACTATTATTACTAGTATTACAGCTACTACTGCTGCTGCTGCTTCAACTACTACTACTTGTACTACTGCTACTACGTCTACTAGCTACTACTACTATAGCTATGATTACTACAACTACTAGTACTACTACTACTACTTCAGCTAATACTATTGCTGGTACTACAACTGCAGCTGTTGCTACTACTAATGCTACTACTTCTGCTACTACAACTAGTACTGATACAACTACTGGTGTGACTACAGCTGCGACTACAACTACTACTATAGCTTCTACAACTGCTTCTACTGCAACTTCTACTACTACAACTGCTACTACTACAACCACTAGTACTTCTACTACTACTTCGACTAGTACTAATGCTAGTACTGCTACTACTGCTAGTATGGCTACTTTTGCTACTGATAATACTACTATGACTACTGATGATACCGCTACTACTGCTACTACTACTACTACTCCAACTACTACTGCTGCTCTGATTACAATTATTGCCACAACTACTGCTGCTACTGCTCCTACTATTGCTACTCCAACTAATACTACTGCCACCACCACTACTACTATTACTATTGTTGCTACTTCTACTACAATTACTTCTAGTACAACGACTACTACAATGGCTACTACTACTATGACTGGTACTTCTGCTACTACTATTACTACTACTACTACTATTACGAGTGCAGCTGCTTCTACAATTGCTACTACTACTACAATAACAACAACTACTACTACTGCTGCTGTTGTTGCTACTGTTGTTGCTACTCCTAGTACTACTACTACTTCTACAACTATTACTACTATTACTACTACCACTACTACTAGTATTACTATTACTCGTGCTACTACTACTATTATAACTTTGACTACTACTATAACTACTACTACTACTACTACTAAGAATGTTGCTGCTACTACTACTACTATAACCACTACTACTAATAATACTACTACTGCTTCTCCAACTACTACTACTACTACTACTAATACAACCACTATTATTAACACTACAACAACTTCTCCGACTACAACTGCTGCTACTGCTGCTACAGCTGATGCTGCTGCTAACACTAATGCTATTGTAACTACTACAACAGATGTTGCTACTGCTACTGTTACTGCTATTACCACTACTACTGCCACTACTACTCCTACTACTACTACTATGACTATTACTACTACTACTAATAATACTACTGCTACTGCTGCTACTGCTACTGCTACAAATGCTGCCACTACATCAACTACTACTAGTACTACTTCCTCTACTAGTTCTGCTAATGTTACTACTATTTGTTCTACTGCTACTGCTACCCCCTACCACTACTACTACTACTACTACTACTACTACTACTACTACTACTACTACTACTACTACTACTGCTGCTGCTACTACTGCTACTGCTATGACTACTACTTTTCCTACTTCTACTACGGCTTCTACTACAACAGCTACAACTACTACTACCATTATTTACACCAATGATAATTCTACTGCTACTGCTACTACTCCTACAACATCAACTACTATAGCAACTACAACTGCTACTCTTACAACGACTGCTCCTGCTCCTTCTACTGCTGCTACAACAAATACCACTACTACTAATATAGTGGCTACTACTGTTGTCATTACTACTTCTCCTACTACTATCGCTACAATTATTACTTTTGCTCTACTACTTCTGGTACTACTACAACAGCTATGACTACTAATACAACTACTACAACTACTTCTATGACTGCTACTACTGCTAAAACTACTACTTCTGCTACTACTACTACTACTACTACTGCTACTACTACTACTACTACTACTACTACTACTACTACTACTACTATTACTACTACTACTACTACAGCGGCTGCTGCTACTGCTATCACTAATACTACTATCACGACTGCTACTATTAGTACTAATACTACTACTACTACAACTACGACTACTATTTCTACTATAACTACTACTGCTACTACTTTTTCTACTATAATTACTGCCACTACTACTG
Organism: Trichopus zeylanicus subsp. travancoricus; assembly: GCA_005019695.1. Lineage (NCBI taxonomy): Eukaryota > Viridiplantae > Streptophyta > Magnoliopsida > Dioscoreales > Dioscoreaceae > Trichopus > Trichopus zeylanicus. The sequence goes on from RXID01019029.1 coordinate 8,440, forward strand.
CTGTGGCTACTACTACTACTATACGTACTACTATTCCTACTATTGCTTCTAGTGCTACTACTACAACTACTACTACTTCTACCACTATTGCTTCTACTACTAGTACTACAACTAATACAACAATAATAACAACAACAACTACTACTGCTACTGCTAATATGGCTACCACGATAATTACTACTACAACTTCTACTACAACAACTACTTCTGCTACTATTGCTATTACTGCTAATACTTCTAATACTGCCACTACTATTACTATTACTACTACTCCTACTACTACTAAAACTACTACTACAAGTACTATGGCTATTACTACTAATCGTACTGCTATTATCACTACTACTAATACTACAACTGCTGCTGCTGCTGCTACCGCTACAAATGGTGCCACTACATCAACTACTACTAGTACTACTTCCTCTACTAGTTCTGCTAATGTCACTACTTTTTGTTCTACTGCTACTACTACCACTACTACTACTAATACTACTACTACTACTACTACTACTACTGCTGCTGCTGCTGCTACTACTACTACTGCTACTGCTACGACTACTACTTTTCCTACTTCTACTACGGCTTCTACTACAACAGCTACTACTACTACGACCATTATTTACACCAATGATAATGCTACTGCTACTGCTACTACTCCTACAACAACAACCACTATAGCAACTACAACTGCTACTCTTACAACTACTGCTCTTGCTCCTTCTACTGCTGCTACAACAAATACCACTACTACTAATATAGTGGCTACTACTGTTGCTATTATTACTTCTCCTACTACTATCGCTACAATTATTACTTCTGCTCTACCACTTCTGGTACTACTACAGCAGCTTTGACTACTAATACAACTACTACAACTACTTCTACGACTGCTACTACTACTAAAACTACTACTTCTGCTACTACTACTACTGCTACTGCAACTACGACTACTATTTCTGCTACAACTACTACTGCTACTACTTTTTCTACTATAATTGCTGCCACTACTACTGCTATGGCTACTACTACTACTACACGTACTACTATTCCTACTATTACTTCTTGTGGTACTACTACAACTACTACTACTTCTACCACTACTGCTTCTACTACCAGTACTACAACTACTACAACAATAATAACAACAACAACTACTACTGCTACTGCTACTACGGCTACCACGACAATTAATACTACAACTTCTACTATGACAACTACTTCTGCTACTATTGCTATTATTGCTTATACTTCTACTACTGCCACTACTATTACTATTACTACTATGCCTACTACTACTAAAACTAGTACTACAAGTACTATGGCTATTACTGCTGCTTGTACTGCTATTATCGCTACTACTACTACTACTGCTACTACTACTACTACTATTACTACTATTACTGCTGCTGCTGCTGCTGCTACTACTCCCTCGACTACTAAAATAGCTACTACTACTTCTACTGCTGCAACTATAGCTACTACTGCGATTATCACTACTACTACTATTGCTACTATTCCTACTACTACAACCACAACTACTAAAACTACGACTGCCCATGCTGCTATAGGTACTGTTGCTACTGTAACTTATACTCCTGTTACTACTACTTCAACTACCCCTACTACAACTACCACTACTATAATTTTTGCTACTAATACTTTTACTACTACTACTACTATGACTACTACTACAACTGCAGCCACTCCAGTTTTTGTTGCGACTACTGCCGCTGCAGCTACTGCTACTACTATTGCTACTTCTCCTACTTCTATGACTATTGCTATCTACTATAATTACTATTACTACGGCTACTGCAAGAACTAATATTACAACTATAATTGCTACTTCTACTACTGCTCCAGCTACTACTACTATTGCTACTACTAGAACAACTACTGCTACTACTACCACTGCTACTGCTACTCTACTACAATTACTATTGCTACTATTTCTTCTACTCCTACTACTACTATTACTACTACTCATGCTACAACTATAGCTTCTATTATTTTTACAAATGATACTCCTACTACTACAACTACTATTGCAACTGCTGCTCCTTCTCCTTCTACTACTGCTACTACTAATACCACTACTACTAATACGGCGGCTACTAGTGTTGCTATTACTACTTCTGCAACTACTACGGCTACAACAACAACAACTACTACTACTTCTACTACTACTTTGGCCGCTACGACTACTACTATGACTACTACTACTACTTCTTCTTCTACTACAACTATGACCATGACTACTACTAATACTACTACTTCTACTACTATTGTTACTACTACTACTACTACCATTGCTATTACCGCTATCACTAATACCACTACAACTACTGCGACTATTACTACTAATACTACTACTACTACGACTACAACTACAATTTCTACTACAACAAAAACAACTACTACTTCTTCTACTACAACTACTACCACTGCTACAGCTACGCCTAGTACTAAAACTACTACAACAAGTCTTGTTGTTGCTACTACTGCTACTACTGCTACAACTACAACTACTGCTACTTCTGTAACTACTACTACTACTACTAGAACTACTAGAACTGCTAGAACTACTAGTAGTACTACTACTTCTGCTACGCTAGTACAGTTGCCACGACTACGACTACTAGTACTTCTGCTACTATTGCTACCAATAGTACTACTTCTACTACTAGTAAGACTACAACTACAACTACTATGACTGTTACTATTACTACTACTGTGATTAGCGCTACTACAACTACTATTGCTACTGCTGCTACTACTGCTACTATTATTACTATTACTATAACAAAAATAACTACTACTACTAGTACTACTACTACTGCTGCTACTACTATTACTACTACTGCTACTACTACTGCTGCTACTATTACTACTACTACAGCTGCTGCGGCTATTGCTACTCCTACTGCAACCTTTCCTACTATTATGACTACCGCTACTACTACTACTACTATTACTACTACTACCACCACCACCATTACTTCTACAATTGCTACTACCACTAATACTACTACTACAAACACTACTACAACTTCTCCTAGTACTAATACAACTGCGACTACTAGGACTACTGCTGCTGCTACTACTACTACTACAACTGCTGCTACTATTCCCACTATAGCTATGACAACTACTAAAAAAAGTACTCCTACTACTATTATTACTACTACTTCAACTACTGCTACTACAAATGCTACTCCAACTACTTTTGCTGCTGCTCCTACTACCACTACTACTACTCCTACCATTGAAACTACACCTTTTGCTACTTCTGCGACTGTTGCTATGACACCTACTACTAATATCGCTCCAATAGCTACTACCATTAACACTAGAGCTCCCAATGCTACTGCTACTATGATAATAACTACTATAGCTCTTACTACTAGGACTACATACTACCATAACTACTACAGCTCGTGCTACTACTACAGCTACTACCGCTGTTGTTACACCTACTACTACAAC
>RXID01019030.1:0-19501 GCA_005019695.1 Trichopus zeylanicus subsp. travancoricus
AGTATAATTACTCCTACTACTTCCACTACTACTACTATTACTGCTGCTACTACTACTACTACTATTACTGTTACAACTACTACTTATGTTACAACAACTAATACTACTACTGTGGCTACTACTGCACTACTACTACTGCTGCTCCTGCTACAACAACTACTACTACTACAACCGTTGCTGCTGCCGCTACTACTAAAGCTCCTACTACTTCTTCTACTACTACAACTACCGCTACACTTACTATTGCTACTATTGCTACTACTAGATCTACTACTACAATTACTACAACAATAATAACTACTACTACCTGCAATACTACTACTGCAGCTGCTGATGCGGCTATTACTACTAATACTACTACTACTACTACTATTACAATAATTACTCCAACTAATCCGACTACTACTACTGTTACTACTAATTCTCTTGTTGTTGTTGTTGTTGCTACTACTACTACTACTATCACTATAACTTCTACTACTACTACGACTATAACTTCCACTGCTGCTGCTACTACTACTACTACTATAACTTCTACTACTACTATTGGTACTACTACTATGACTACTGCTAGTTCTACTGCTCTTGTTACTACTACAACAACTACCAATCCTACTCAAACTCCTACTACTGCTACTACTACTACAAATGCTTCTACTGCCACAACTACAATTGGTATTTGTGAAACTACTACTACTACTCCTACTACAACAACAACAACAATAACTACTACTACTACTACTACAACTATTACGACTATTCCTACTACAACTATTGCTCCTACTACCACTACTACTCGTACTATTCGTCGTACTAATACTATTACTCCCAATACTCCTCCTACTACTACTACCGCAACTATTGCTACTACTATTGCTATTGCTACTATTGCTACTACTACTACTACTACTACTGTTGCTGCTTCTGCTGCTGCTGCTACTACTACTACTACCACTTCTACTACTACTACTAAGACTACTACTAGATTACTACTACTACAACTGCAACAACTACTACTCCTTCCACTACTGCAACTGCTACAACTACTATGAATACAACAACTACTACTACTTTTGCAACTATTGCTACTGGAATTGTTGTTGCTACTACTACTAGTACTACTACTACCACTAGTACTACTACTACTACTACTACTCCTACTCCTACTCCTACTTTTGCGGCTACTATTACTCCTTCTCCTCCTTCAACTACTGCTATAACAACTCCTACACTACCATATCCTACTACTACTATGGCAACTACTACCGCAACTACTACTATTGCTACTGCTAAGCAACTACTCCTCTTACTACTACGAACAACTACAAACCAAACACAACTACTACTACACTACACACACTACTCCAACAATAAAACTCTTTACAACTCCCCTACTACAAACTCCTACTAGTACTACTACTACTCCTCCTCCTACTACTACTACAACTACTCCTTACTCCAACTCCTACTGGCTTACTACTTACCCCAAGTACTACTACTTATACTACAACAACAAACTACTACATACTTACTAATACTACTACTACTACTCCTTTACTACTTCTCTAGTACTTACTAATCACTACTACTACTAATAGTATTATGACTACTACAACTACTACAGCTGCTACTACTACAACTAATGCTCCTACAGCTATTGCTATTCCTACTACAACAACTACTACTAATACTACAACCGCTACACCTACTACTACTGCTACCGCTACTCGTACTAATACAACTACTGCTGCAACTAATGGTACTGCTACTACTATTACAACTACTGCTACAAATACTGGTATTGCTACTACTACTACTACTACCACGTTAACTACTACTACTACTACTACTACTACTACTACTACTGTTAGGACTACTAATGCAACTCCGGCTGCTTCAACAACTTCTACTACTATTACAACAACTTCTGCTACTACTGCTACTACTACTAGTATTAGTACTACCACTACTATATCAACAATAACAACAACAACAACAACTACTACTACTACTACTACTCCAACTCCTACTTCTACTACTACTAGTACTCCTCCTACTACTACTATTACCCAAAATCCTACAACTTTTGCTACTCCAACTCCTATTCCAACTAATACTCCTCCACCTACGACTATTATAACTGCCAGAACAACAATAACAACAACTTCTTCTACGACTACTACTATTGTTACTCTTACTCCTACTATTGCTACAACTAGTCCTACTCCAACTCCCACTTTTACTATTACTCCAACTAGTACTACGCCTACTACTACTCCTATTCCAACTCCTACTACTACTACTGCCACTAAACCACTGCTACTACCACTACTACTACTATTAGTACTACAACTACTACTACCACCACTATTAGTACTGCTGCTACTACTACTACTACTACTACTACTACTATTACGACTACCACTACTTCTACAACTTGTAGAATTGCTACTACTGTTAATCCAACTTCTACTATTACTAATACTAACACTACTACTACTACTACTACTACTACTACTACTACTACTACTACTACTACTACTACTACTACTACTACTACTAATACTAAACTAACACTACTACTACTACTACTACTCCTCCTCCTCCTAGGTCTACTACTACTCGTAACACTACAATAGCTTCTATGACTACCTACTACTCCTACCACTCCTACAACTCCTACTACTACTACTACTACTACTACTACTACTACTACTACTACTACTACTACTACTACTACTACTACTGTTACAACTACTCCTACAACAACTACTACTCTTACCACTATTACTACTACTATTACTACTACTATTACTACTACTACTACTACTACTATTACAGCTACTACTCCAACTATTACTACAATAATAACTACTACCACTGCTACTAGTACTTCTACTTCAACTTCTAGGACAATTGCTACTGTTACTAGTCCATCAACAACTGCTACTACAAGTACTACTACGAATACTACTACTATTTCTGCTACAACTACTATTTATGGTACTAATACTACTAATACTAACACTATTACTACTACTCTGACAACTACTACCACTAGTACTACAACTTCTACTACTACTACTCCAACACCTACTCCGACTACTAGTCCTTATACTTCAACTACTACTACTACTACCACTCCTACTATTAGTACTATTACTAACACTACTATTATTGTTGCTTCTGCTTTTACAGCCGCAACTACTACTATTGTTAGAACTACTGCTACTACTGTTGTGGCTACTATTGCACTACTACTACCACCCCCGCCACCTCCATCACCACTACTACTACTATTGCTGTTGTTGCTACTACTACTACTACTCCTACTACTTCTCCTAGTAAAACAACTACAGTTACACTTACTAGTTTTACTATTGCTACTGCTTCTTCTACTACTATAACTACTACTGCTACTACTATTACCACTACTTGTTATACTACTACTACTACTACTACTGCTACTACTGCTTTTACTACTAGAACAACAACAACTACTACTACTACCACTACTTGCAATACTACAACAACTACACCTACTTCTTTTGTTGTTGCTTTTGCTGCTACCACTACGACTACTAGTGCTACTACCTCTACTACTACTACGTCAACTACTACTACTGCTACAGCTACTACTATTACAATTATTACTACTTCAACCACTCCTACTACTACAACTACCCCTACTCCAATGACTACTTCTACTACTACTACAACAACAACAACAATAACTACTACTACTACTACTACTTCTTCTACTTCTAGTAAAATTGATAATACTACAATCCTACTACTACTGGTACAACTACTACAAGTACTACTACAACTATTGCTACTACTATCACTCATACTACTACTATTACTCCTACTTCTTCTAACGATACAATTGCTACTGCTACAACTACTACTAATACTACTACCATTGCAACTACTGCTCCTACTCCCAACTCCAGCTACTACTGTTGTTACAACAACAACTAATACTACCACTTCTACTACTACTAATACTACTACTACTAACTACTCCTCCAACTACTAGTTCAACTATTACTACTGCTACAACTACTATTACTACTACTCCAACTACTACTACAATTACAACTACTGCTACACCTACTACTATTACTACACTCCTACTACTACTACCACAAAAACTATTGCTACTCCTACTACAACAACTACTGCTACTCCTACCACAACAATAACTACTACTCCTGCTAGTGCTATAACTACTACTACTTCATTACTACTAGTACAACTGCCAGTACTACTACTACTACTACAACTAATACTGCTGTTGCTGCTATTCCTACTGCTCCCACTATTAGTACTTATACTACTACTATGATAACTACTACTACTGCTATCGCTACTATTATTGTTACTACTACTATAATTACTACAATTTCTACCACTCCACTACTACAACTACCAATACTCAAATGACTACTACTACTAGAACAACAACAATAACAACAACTACTACTAGCACTACTACTACTACTTAAACTACTAGTAAAATTGCAACTACTACAACTCCTACCATTACTTGTACAACTACTACAACTACTGCTACTACCACTACTACTACCACTACTACTACTGCTGCTAGTACTACTACTAGTATAATTTTTGCTACTACTACTCCTACTAATACTACTACCACTACAACTGCCACTCCTACTCCAACTCCTACTACAACTGTTGCTGCTACCACAACAACAACAACTACTACTACTACTACCACTTCTACTACTACTACCATTTCTACTACTAACTACTCCTCCAACTACTAGTTTAGGTATTATTGCTACTACAACTACTATTACTACTACTCCAACTACTACTGCTACTACAACTACTGCTACTCAAACTACTATTACTACACTCCTACTACTACTACTACAACAACTATTGTCATTCCTACTACGACAACTACTGCTGCTACTACTACAACAACAATTAATTCTCCTGCTATCGCTACAACTACTAGTACTTCTACTACTACTACTAAGACTACTACTACATTACTCCTTGTACAACAGCCAGTACTACTACTACAACTACTACTGCTATTCCTACTATTCCTGCTGCTACTACTATTAGTACTTCTACTACTACTACTACTACAACTACTACTACTACAACTACTCTTACTACTCCTACTAAAACAACTACTCCTAGTACTACTCCTACACCTACTACTAGTACCATTAGTACTGTTACTACAACCATTAATTCTACTACTACGGCTGCTACTACTAATGCTACTACCACCACTACTACTAATAATACTGATACTTCTACTACCAGTAGAATTGCTACTACTACTACTACTCCTACTACTTGTACTACTAGTACTAATAGTAGCAGTACTACTCGTACTCCTACTACCACCCCTACTACTACACCTATTGCCACTACTACCACTACTACTTCTATTGTTGTTGCTGCTACTAATACTACTACTAATCCTAATACTAATATGACTACCTGCTATTACTACTACTGCTGCTGCTGCTACTACTACTTCTATTACTACTACCACCACCACCACCACCACTACTACTACTCCGACTACTACTAGTACTACAGCTACTACTGCTACTATAGCTCCCACCCGGACACACACAACTACTACTGCTACTGCTACTGCTACTGTTGCTACTACTACTATTACTATTACTGCTGCTGCTGCTACTACTACTCCAGCTACTATGACAATTGCTATTATTGCTTCTCCAACTACTATTTCTACTACTACCATTGGTATTATTGCTTCTGCTACTGCTACCACCACGACTACAACAACTACTACTATTGCCACTACTGTTACTACTACAATTTCCACTATAACTACTACTATGATTGCAGCTATTGTTGCTACTACTACTACTACTACTACTGCTGTTGTTTCTATTACTAGCACTATTGCTACTGCTGCTATCGGTCTTACAACAACTACTACTATTATTGCAATACTACTCCTACTGCTGCTGCTGCTACTACTACTACTATTGCCAGTAATACTTTTTCTACTACTACTACTATTACTACTACTGCTACAGTTGATACTAATACTGCTTCTACTAATACTACTACAATTGCTGTTGCTACTATTACTACAACTACTGCTGCTGCTATGACTACTACCACTACTATTTCTGCTATTGTTGCTGCTGCTGCGACTATTGCTTCTATCGCTATTACTACTACTATACCTACTTCTTCTCCTTTTCTATTACTACTGCTATAGCTGGTACTACTACAACATCTCCAGCTACAACTGCTCCTACTACTACCACTGCTATAGCTAGTACTACTACAACATCTCCAGCTACAATAGCAACTAGTACTACTACAACTTCTCCAGCTAGAGCTGCTACCACAACAACTGTTGGTACTACTACAAATGCTACTTCTACTAGTACCGCTACTAGTACAATAACTAATGTTGGCACTATTGTTGGGGCTATTTTTACTACTACGCCAATTACTACTGCTACTACTCCTATTACTACCAATACTACTACTACTACGACTACTGCAACTATTACGACTACTACTACTACCCCAACTCCAACTCCTACTCCAACTACCAATCCTAATACTACTTCTATTGCTACTACTTCAACTACTACCACTACTACCACTACTACTACTACAACTACTACTGCCACTACCAATAATCCAACTAGTACTACTCCAACAATTACTCCTAATCAAGCCCATACTACTACTACTACTATAGTTGCTGCAACTATTTCTACCACTACTGCTACTATGACTACCGCTACTACTATAACTACTACTATTGCTACTGCTGCTATAAATACTACTACCAATACCAGTACTACTATTGTTACTATTGCTACTCCTCCTAATACTACTACCACTGCTACTAATATTGCCACTACTACAACTGCTACTATAACTAATGATACTTCAGCTACTACTACTACCACCACTACTACTATTACTAGTACTAGTACTGCTACTAGTACTATTTCTACTGTCATTACTACAACAACTGATACTGCAACTACTACTACTACGACTACGACTGCTACTACTACACCAACCTCGGCTACTACGGCTACTACTGCTACAACTACTTCCACTACCTCTACTTCTACTACAACTAATAATACTGCTACTAGTACTACTACTACTGCAACTTGTACTACTACTACAACAACAAATACGACTTCCACTACTACTTCTACAACTAGTTCTCCTATAAAAACAACAACTACTACTACTACTATTTCTACTACTACAACTACTCCTACTACTTAATCTGCCACAACTACTGCTACTGCTACTGCTATTATTACTACTACTACGACTACAACTTCTGCTACTGCTACTACTGCTAATACTTCTCCTACTATCAATTCTACTGCTACTGCTACTACTAATACTTTTTCGACTAATACTACACCGCTACTACTACGTCTACTACAACAACTACTACTATTGGTACTACTACTACTATTACTACTATTACTTACTACTACTACTGTCATTACTGCAACTACTACTACTACTACTACCACTACTACAACTACTATAGCTACAACTGCGGTTACATTATCTTCTACAATAACAACTACTATTATGACTACTGCTACTACTTCTGTTACTGCTTACACTGCAACTACTACTACTTCCACTACAGCTGTTGTTGCAACCGCTGTTGTTGCTACTACTACTACAACTACTAATAATGCTGCTACTACAACTACTACTATGGCAACAACTACTACTACTACCCTTGCTAATACTACTAGTACTACTGCTACCACTACTGCAACAGCTACTATTGCTACTGCTACTACGACTACTACTAGAACAACTACTACTAGAACTACAACAGCTACTACTACTACTACTACTACTACTACTACTATTACTACTACTACTACTACAACTACTACTACTACTATAACAACAACAACTTCTACTACGACTACTTTTACTGCTGCTGCCACTACGGCAACTACTGCTACTATAACTACAACTACACCTACTCCTAATACTTTTGCTACTATTCGTACCGCTACTACTACTGCTATGGCTGCTATTATTATTATTACTACTACTACTATTGCTACTTCTACTACTAGTTGTACTATTGCTACTTATTCTACCAGTAGTACTACTATTACAACTCCTACTACTACTACAAATGCGACAACTGCTAATACAACTATTATTGTTACTACTACTAATACTACTATGCTTACGACTTTTACTACTACTACTACTACTACTATTACTTCTTCTTCTTCTTTTGTAGCTACTTCGACTACTACTTTTGCAGCTACTACTACTACTATTACCACTACTTCTTCGACTACTTATGCTGGAACTACAGCTACTATTACTAGAACAACTACTACTACTTTTGCTACTACTACTAGCACTACTACTATGGCAACTACCACTGCGACTCCTACTACTACTACTACTGTGCTGTTGTTGCTGCTACTGCTGCTGCTGCGGTAACATCTCCTACAACTACTACTTTTCTTACTATTATGAATACTGTGACAACTTTTGTTACTAGAACTACTGCTACTCCTACTAATACAACTTCTGCTAGTAATGTTGCTGCTGCTGCTCGTACTACTACTACTACTACTACTACTACTACCGCAGCTGTTGCTTCTACTACTACAAATACTACCGATGCTGCTACGACTACTACTACTACCGCTGCTACTACTACTGCTACTACTACTACTAGTACTACTATTGCTGCTCCTACTGGTACTACTACTACTACAACTGCTATAGCTACTACTACTACTTCTCCAACTACTACTTCTTCTTCTACTACTACTAGTACTAGTACTGCTACTGCTACAGCAACTACTACTACCACGACTACAACAACAACTACTGCTGCTACTACACTTACTACTACTACTAGTACTACAATAACTACTTTTGTTGCAACTGCTATTACTACTACAATTGCTACCATAACTACTACTGCGGGTATTGCAATTGCTGCTACCACTACTACTACTACTACTACAACAACAACAACAACAAGTACTACTACTACTACTACTATTACTAGCACTACTACTGCTGCTGCTGCTGTTGTTGCGTCTACCATAACTATTGCAACTACTATTATTGCAATACTACTCCTGCTATTGCTGCTGCTACTACTACTACTACTATTGCTAGTAATACTGCTTCTATTACTACTATTACTACTACTGCTACAATTGCTACTAATACTGCTTCTACTACTAGTACTATTATTCCAACTACAACTCCTACTACTACTATTGCTACTATTGCTCAACTCCCACTGCTATTACTAAGACTCCTACTATAACAACTACTACTATTAGAATTACAACTACCACCACTACTACTTCCACTGGTACTCTTACTACTCCAATTACTACTACTACTCAAACTTGTATTGCTCCTACTACTACTAATACTACTACTACTACTATGACTCCATCTACTGCTACTGCAACTACTACTAATGCTAAAACTACTAGTACTACTGCTGCTAATGCTACTACTACTACTACTAATACTATTACTACTACTACTACTACTGCTACTACTACTACTAATACTACAGCTACCACAACTACTACTATTATTCGCACTACTTCTACTACTGCTACTATCGCTACTACTACTACTACAACTACAACAACTACTGCTGTTACAACAACAACTACTACTATTACTACTGAAACTACTAGTAATCACATTGCTGCTGCTACTACTACAACAAATACTACTATTATTCATATTACTTGTACAACTCTTACTACTGCTACTGCTACTGCTACTACAACTTCTTCTGCTACAACAACAACTACTACTACGATGACTACTACTACTATGACTACTGCTACTACTACTACTATTACTACAGCTACAGCTACTACTGCTACTACTTCTACTACTAATACTACTGCTATTGGTGCAATTTCTGCTAATATTCCTATTGCGACTGCTACTACTACTACTACTACCAATACTACTACTACCACCACTACTGCTACAATTACTACTGCTACTAGTATGACAACTACTACAACTATTACAATCATCACAACCAACGCAACTACTACTACAACTACTACTACTGCAACAATAACAACTACTACTCCTCCTACTACTACAACTTTTACTATTACTGCTACCACTACTACTTCTACTATTACTACTTGTACTCCTACTGCTACTTCTACTACTAGTCCTACTACTACTACTACTACTACTACTACTCTTACTAGTACTCCAATTACTACTACTACTACTACTAGTACTACTACTACTACTACTACTACTAGTACTACTACTACTACTACTACTACTACTACACCTAAACCAACTCCCACTACTACTACTACTGCTATTGATACTGCTACTACTACTACTACTACTACTACTACTACTACTACTACTACTACTACTACTACTACTACTACTACTACTACTATTATTATTATTACTACTATAGTGAGTAATAGTACTACTTCTACAATTACTACTACCGCTACTACTACTACTACTACTACTACTACTACTACTACTACTACTTCAACTACTGCAACAACTACTATTATTCGCACTACTTCTACTACTGCTACTATTGCTACTACTACTACTACTACTTCTACTGCTGCTACTATTGCTACTACTACTACTATTATTATTACAACTATTGCTATTACAACTACTACTACTATTACTGCTACAACTGCTAGTAATCCTGCTACTGCTACTACTACTAGTACTACTATTACTACCACTACTACAACTACTACTACTTATACTACTATTATTCGAACTACCTGTACTACTGTTGCTACTGCTACTACTACTGCTGCTGCTCCAACGACAACAACTACTGCTACTACTGCTACTACTCCTACAGCTACTACTACAGCCACTACTGCTACTACCACCACCACTATTCCTGCAACAACTACTGCTAGTACTGTGAATAATGCTATTTCTACTACTGCGCCAATTACGACTTCCACTACTCATACTAGTACTAAGACTACTACTACAACCACTACAGCTACTATTACAACTACAAATACTACTACCCCAACTCCAACTTCTACTCCAACTACCACACCTAATACTACTTCTATTACTACTACTTGAACTACTACTGCTACTACCACTACCACTACTATAACTACTACTGCCACTACAAATACTCCAACTAGTAGTACTACAACAACTAGTCCTAATCCAGCCCCTACTACTACTACTACTACTATAGTTGCTGCAACTATTGCTCCCACTACTGCTACTACTACTACTACCACTGCTATTATAACTACTACTTCTGCTACTGCTGCTCTAATCCTACTACTAACACCGCTACTACTATTGCTACTCCTCCTACTAATACTGCAGCTCATATCGCTACTACTATTGCTACTACTACTACTTCTCCAAATACTGTTACCACTGCTACTAATATTGCTAATACTAAAATTGCTACTATAACTAATAATACTTCTGTTACTACTTGTACTGTTAGTACACGTATTACTACTACAACCATCACTACTACTACTACTTCTACTGGCATTATTACAACTATTACTTCTGCAACTACTGCTACAACCGCTACGATTGCTACTACCATGCCTACCATAGCTACTACGGCTTCAATTACTTCTCCTACTGCTACTACTACTAATACTTCTACTCCTATCACTTTTGCTACTACTGCTACTACTATTATTCCTACTGCTACTACTAATACTTTTAGGACTACTACTACTATTGCTAGTACTATGTCTATTACAACTACCACTAATACTACTACTACTGCTATTACTACTACTACTACTACTAGTGCCGCCCTTCTACAACAACTAGCGCTACTCGTACCACTACTACTGCAACTACTACTACTATTGTTACAACTACTACTTTGACCACGCTATAACTATTGTTGCATTAACTTCTACAACAACTACTACTACTAAAATTACTGCTACTACTTCTGCTACTGCTTCCACTACTACCACTACTAATAGTGCTGCTACTACTGCTACGACATCTGCTACGATAACTACTCCTACAACAATAATTACTACTACTACTATTGCTAAAACTACTAACACTACTACTACTATTGCTTCCACTACTGCAGCAGCTACTATTGCTACTACTACTACTACTACAACAACAACAACAACAGCTACTACTACTACAACTAGTACTACTATGACTGCAACTGCTACCACCACTACAACAACAACTACTACTATGACTGCTACTGCTGATGCTGCCACTACTACTTCTGCTGCTATAATTATTATTAGTACCACTACTATTGCTACTTCTGCTACCAGTAGTAGTAGTACTACTACAGCTATTATCGCTACAAATGCTATAACTGCTATTATAACTATTACTCTTACTACTACGAATACCACCACGGCTACGACTTTTACAACTACCACTACTACTACTACTACTACTTTTGCTACTACTACGAATACTACTAGTACCACTGCTACTGATTCTACTTATGCTGCAACTACTTCTACTGCTACTACTACAACAACTACTACTACTATTGATACTAATACTAGTATTGACACTATTGCAACTAGCACTACGACTACTACTATTCCTACTACTGCTACGACAACTACTTTTCGTACTACTATTACTACCGCGACAACTATTGTTACTACAACTACTGCTACTCCTACTAACACTACTAGTGCTACGGCTACTTTTGCGACTACGACAACTACTGTTGCTACCCTTATGACTACTACTGCTACTGCTGCTACTACTATAAGTATTTCGGATGCTGCTCTAACTACTACTACTGCTGCTGCTACTATTGCTACTACTACTACTAGTACAACAATTGCTACTATTGCTACTGCTACTATTGCTACTACTACTACTTCTCCAACTACTACTGCTATTGCTACACTTGCTACTATAGTTACTACTACTACCATGATAACAACAACAACTACTACAACTACTACTGTTACTACTACTACTAGTAGTACTACAACAACTATTACTGGTATTACTACTACCACTACTACTACTATACCTACTTCTTCTCTAACTACTGTACCTACTTCTCCTACTACTACGACCGCTACTACTACAACTACAGCAGAAACTACTACAACTTCTCCATCCACTACAACTACTACTATTACTACTACTTCTCCTCCTACTACAACTGCGAATACAACTAATGGTGCTACTGCAATTGCTGCTGCTACTACTACTACTACTACTACCACCACTACTACTCCAACAACTACTGCTACTACTCCTACTGGTGCTATTTCTGCCACTACTCATATTACTGCTGCTGCTACTACTACTACCACCAATTCAACAACAACCGCCACTACTGCTACTATTACTACTGCTACTAGTATGACAACTACTATAGCTATTACTACTACTACTACTACTGCTACAACTACTACTACTGCTACAATAACAACTACTACCCCTACAACTACTACAACTTTTACTACTACTGCTACTACCGCTACTTTTAGTATTACTACTACTACTCCTACTACAACTCCTACTACTACGCCAACTACTACTACTACTACCCCAACTACTACTACTACTACTGTACAACTATGACAACTCCTACTCCAAAACCAACTTTTACTACAACTACTATTGCAACTATAACTACTATTATTACTACCACTACTACTACAAATAGTAGTACTACTACTATAGCTTCTACTACTACTACTACAGCAACTACTAGCACTACTGCTACTGCTCCTGCTACAATGACAACTGCTACTATTGTTGCTGCTTCTGCGGCTGCTGTCGCCACTAACACAACTACCACTACTACTACTACTATTATTCCTAGTACTTGTACTACTGCTAATACTGCTACCACTACCAAAACTGCTATGACTGCTTCTGCTGCTACTACAAGGACTACTACTATAACTACTAATGCAACAACTACTAATTCTTTTGCTGCTACTACTACTTCTGCTACTTCTACATGTACTACCACTACTTCTGCTCCTCCTACTACCGCTACTACTTGTACTACTACTACTACTACCGCTATTACTACTACGACAACTACTACTAGTATTACTACTACTAATACTACTGCTACTACTAACAGTACAACTCGTATTACAACTACTACAACTGCTACTACT
Source organism: Trichopus zeylanicus subsp. travancoricus (assembly GCA_005019695.1). Lineage (NCBI taxonomy): Eukaryota > Viridiplantae > Streptophyta > Magnoliopsida > Dioscoreales > Dioscoreaceae > Trichopus > Trichopus zeylanicus. The sequence goes on from RXID01019030.1 coordinate 14,220, forward strand.
CCTACTACTACCACTGCTACTGCTGCTACTACTACTACTACTACTACTACTACTACTACTACTACTACTACTACTACTACTACTCCTCCTCCTCCTCCACCTACACCTATTCCTACTACTACTACTACTACCTATTCTACTACTACTACTACTGCTGCTGCTACCACCACAACTACTACTTCCACTACTACTTCTATTACTTATTCTATTACTTCTACTTCTACTAATACTACTATAGCTATTAGTCCTACTACTACCACAACTACTACTGCTATTGCTACTTCTACTGCAGTTATTACCACAACTACTACTATTATTGCTACTACTGCTACTACTACCACTATTACTACTACTACTACTACTACTACTACTACTACTACTACTACTACTACTACTACTACTACTACTACTACTACTACTACTACTAATTGCTACTGCCACAACTACTACTACTACCCTTATTATTACTACTATTACTCCTACTACTGCTATTATTCCAGTCGTTGTTGTTGTTACTACTACTACTACTACTACCACCACCACCACCACCACCACCACCACAACCACTACTGCTATTGCTACTGCTACTGCAATTATTACCACAACTACTACTGCTATTGTAACTACTACTACTACTACCACTATTACTACTACTACTACTACTACTACTACTACTGCTGCTACTACTACTATTGCCACCACAACTACTACTACAGTTGCGACTATTGCTACCGCCACGACTACTATTACTACTCTTATTATTACTACTATTACTCCTACTACTGCTATATCAGTGTTGTTGTTGTTATTGTTGTTGCTACTACTACTACTGCTAATACTACAACTAGTACGATTATGGCTACTTCTACTACTAATTCTACTACTCCCACTACTTCTCCAACTACTTCTACTACTGCAACTACTACTACTGCTACTATTATTGTGACTACTTCTACTACTACTACTACTACTATTGCTACTACTACTACTACTGCAATGCTTACTACTACTACTGCTACTACTACAACTACTGCAACTGCAATAGCTACTACTGCTACTACTAGTACTACTGCTACTTATCTTGCTAATACTACTACGAGTACTACTACTGCTACGACTACTGTAGCTACTACTATTACTACTACTACAACTACTACTACAACTACCAATGCTACTTCTATAACTTCTCCTACTACTACAACTACTATAACTACCACTACTATTGTGACTATTGCAACTATTGCTTTTGGTTCTACGACTAGTACAACAACTACTACAACTCCTGCACCTACTGATACAATGGCTACTCCTACTACTACTCCTACAACTCCTACTACTACTACTTCTACAACAACAACTAATACTAATACTACTACTACTACTATTGCTACTAAAATTACTACTACAACTAATACCACTATTAAGATACTACTATTACTAGTACTACTACTATAGATACTAATAGAATTACTACTACAACTACTACTACTATGACTACTATTACTTCTGTTACTACTATGGCTACCACCATTACTAGTACTCCTACTACTCCTGCAACTACTGCTACAATAGCTACAACTTCTACGAGTAGTAGTACTACTACTGCTACTACTACAGCTTCTCCCATAACAACTACTGCTGCTATTACTACAACAACTATTACTATAAATTTTGCTACTCCTACGATTACTTCGACGATGACTACTGCTACTGCTACTACTACTGTACTGCTGCTATTTCAGCTTCTACTACAATTGTTGCCACTACCACTACTGCTACCATAATAATTGCAGCTACTTCTGCTACTACTACAGCTAGTACTACTGCTACTACTACTTCTACTCCTACTACTACTCCTTCCCTTGCACCTAATCCTACTGCTACTACTACTCCTACTACTTCTACAACTGCTACTAGCACTACTACTACTAATACAACAATTGTGACTACTTTTGCTGCTATTACTACTACTTCTCCTTTTGCTGCTATTACTACTACTTCTCCTCCTATTACCACTACTACTACTACTATGACTACTATTACAACAACAACTACTACTACTATTACTGCTATTATAACTTCTATTACTACTTCCACTACTACTGCTTCTGACACTGCTACTATTACCACTACTATGATAACTACTACTGCTACTGCTATGGCTACTACTACTCCTATTACTACCACTAATATTGCTACTACTGCTACCATGAATACTACTGCTACTATGACTACAACTACTTCTACTACTATCCTACTACTGAAGCTACTATAGCTTCTACTACTACTACTACTACAAGAGCAACTACTACTACCTCTACTTCAACAACTACATCCACTACGGTTGCTACTTGTAGTACTACAACTGCTATTGCTATTACTATTGCCACTATTACTACTGCTACTATAACTGCTACTACTATTGCTACTACAACTACTACTATTCCTTCTACTACTACAACTACTTCTACTGCTACTACACATACTACTGTTCCTTCTAACACAATAACTATTACTACTACCACAATTGCTACTACTACAACTACTACTACTCCCACTAATACTACTTCTCTACTACTACATATACTACTTCTACTACTACTACTATAACTATTACTACTACTACAACTGCTGCTACTACGACAACTCCTACTACTAGTACAACAATAAGAAAAAGTCCTCCTACTGCTACTACTAGTACTACTACTACAAATACTACAACTACTAATGCTAATAGTACTGCTATTGCTGCAACTAGAACAAATACTACTGCAATTATTGATAGTACTGCAACTACTGCTACTATAACTAGTACCACTACTGTTGCTGCTGCTCCTACTACTGCTGCTTCTTCTACTACTACTACCACTACTACCACTACCACTACTACTACTACTGCTGCTACTACTACTGATACTACTACTACTGCCACTGCTGCAACTACTATTGTGGCTGCTACTACTACTACTACTACTCCTCCTGCTACAACAACTACTACTACTATTACTAATACTGCTACGACCACTACTGCTGCTACTACTACTACTACTTCTGCAACTACTACTACTGTTGCGTCTACTGCAGCACCTAGCACTACCACAACAATAACAAAAACAACAACTACTACTACTACTCTACCACTCCCCCTACTAATACTACTATTACCACTACTATAATCGTGGCTACTGCTACAACTACTACTGCGGCTACGATTGCTACTGCTACTACTAATACTACTATCGCCACTTCTACTACTACTACTACTACTAAACAACAATGACTACTACTACTACTACAACAACAACTACTGCTGCTACTACTACTACTACCACCACCACCACTGCTGCTGCTACTAGTACTACTATGACAACTGCTACTACTACCACACCTACTAATGCAGCTAGTACTACTACTGCTATTATTAGTGCCGCTAGTACTATGGCTACTACTACAACTGCTGCTGCTAATACTATTACTGCTTATGCCACTACTGATGCTGCTACTACTATAACTCTTGCTGCTACTACTACTGCAACTACTACTTCTACTACTGCTACTCCGACTACTACAACAACTGCTCCTACTACTACCGCTACTACAACTACTTCTACTACTACTTCTACCACAACCACTACTACTACTCCTACTACTCCTACTAGTACTGCTGCTGCTACCACTACTACTACTACTACTGCCACTACTGCTTCTCCTATCACTACTACTACTATTGCTACTACTACAACTACTGCTATGATTGTTGTACTACTATTGCTATCGTAGCTAATAATACTACTACTCCTACTTCGCATACTAATACTGTTGTTGCAAATACTACTGCTGCTACTACTACTGTGACAACAACTATTGCTACTACAACAACAACTACTACTACTTTTGCTACTACTACTACTACTGCTACTACAACTCCTGCTACTATTACAGTGACTACTATTGCTACTACTACTACTACTAGTACTACAAGTACTACTACTACTACTACTACTACTACTACTACATCTACTACAACTACTATTGCTACTGCTACTCCTCTTACTACTAGCACAACAATTGTAACTTCAATTGCTACTACTACTACTACTCCCACTACAATAGCTACTGCTGCTTCTACATCAACAACTAAAGCTGCTACTGTAAGAACTAGTGCTACTTCTACTACTTTTGCTACTGCTATTACTACTACTGCTGTCGCTACTACTAGCAGTAGTAGTACTACTACTGCTACTACTATTGCTACGACAACAACTACTACCACTACTACTGCTACTGCCACCACCACCAGTACTACTACTACTGTTGCTACCAATACTATTACTGCTACTCCTAGTAATGCTAGTACATTTGTTGTTGTTATTTTTGCTACTACTACTACTTCAACTACTACTATTATTGTTGTTGCTACCGCTACTATTACGACTATGACTTCTCTTACCACTACTGCTACTGCTACTGCTTCTACTGCTCCTACACTGCAACTGCTTCTAATACTACTGCACTACTACTAGTGCTACTGCTACTACTGCTAAGGCTATAACTATTACTACTACAACTGCACTACTGCTACTATTGCTACTGCTTCTACTAATATTACAATGAATGCAGCTACAAATGCTTCTACTACAATTGTTACCACTACAACAAATGCTAATACAACCACTATTACAACCACTGCTACTGCTAGTACTACTACATTAACTACCACGAGTACTACTTCTCCTGCAATAACAATGACTACTACTTCTCCAACTACTACCGCTACTGCTGCTACTACTACTACTACTACAACTACTGCTACTGCTACTAGTACTACTGCTACTGCTACTACTACTATTACTACTACTACTACAGCTGCTGCTGCTATTACAACAACAACAACTACTGCTACGACTACTCCCCCTCCTACTACAACTACTGCTACTACTACTTCTATTACTACATCAACTACTACTACTTCTACTAGTACTGCCACTACTACTGCGACTACTACTACAACTACTACTATTACTACTACTACTACTACAACTACATCTTCTGCTACTGCTACTACTACTACTAATACTATTGCTGCTATTATGGCAACTACTGCTAATACTACAACAATTACTACTATTGCAACTATGACTGATGCAATAGCTACAACTGTAACTGCTACTACTACTACTGCTCCTGCTACTACTACAACTACCACTACTATTGCTGTTGCTACTCTAGTCCTATTACTACTATGACAACTAACACTAATACAAACTACTACTTCCACTAAT